>JARHVA010001147.1:850000-912500 GCA_037957365.1 Torreya grandis
TCTAAATTTATAATAGGTTTCAAATCATCTATCAATAAATGTTTCTCAGAGTCCCGTGGTTGCCACGTGTCTTCACCTATTTAGCAGTGGAATGTGCCATGCGTTAATTGTTAAAGAACAATAAAAGGTGTTTAAGGAATAGAGCATCAAATTGAATCTAGGACCTAATTCAAATAACCAAGAGAAGACGAATGATGAAGAAGGACCATAAACATTTGCGCATCAAATATGATTCTAAGAAGCAGATCACTAGGTAGATATTGAAAGATGCAAACATTCAATAGCATGACCCATTTCTCTGCATTGAGAAAAAAAATTGGTAAATGCCCCTAAATTTTAGCATGTCTTCTTAATAGAATTCAATGCAACATGATATGTTACTTTTCCCAAGTCCTTGAAGTGGCTATATAAGGGACTCTCTTTTTAGTGTAAAAGGGATCTCTTTTTGACAATCAGAATGAAACTCTACCCAAATTGAAAGACACTTTTGGGACTTTGAGCTCAATTTTTTATCATATTTTGTTATTGGAATAAGAAAGCAAGTGGTTTTTTAGACTTTGTGCTGTCATATCTTTGTTGTTGATAAAACTATTCATATGCCTTTTTCTTCAATATATCTTCTATTCCTTTAATTCAACAAGTAGAATTAGTGACAACAGTCAAGAAGGTGTCCTGAAGAGTCAATTATGGAGAGACTTTGTACCCCCATAATTGCCTTTAGTGTGTTTTCTTTTCATTTCTATGTAAAATACCCTTGGGTAAATTTGTGCCCTCATTGTCCTTTGTATCTTACTCTTGAGCAATTCAGGCGTACACTTTGTGCCGCATCTTGATTTACTAGTTATTACTTCCTTTGTTACATTTTATTGTTACTACATGGAGTATTCTTGTGGCTTGCTAAATAGTACTTCTGAAAGAAGAGGAGTGCTTTCTATCATTTTACTTGAGTTTCTCCTTTGATCTGCACACATCATCTATGTTGAAAGAGAGATGGATGGTTTGTCCTACCCTTGAGTATTATTTTCTATATATATATATATATATATATATATATATATATATATATATATATATATATATATATATATATATATATATATATATATATATAAGCCTATCTATAGGGAACCTCCCCTTGATGAGAGGAGAGATCAATCCCCTTTTGATGTGGTAAACCTACACATTTGGATGACTAATCTTCCTACTTTGGGTGATTAGACCTATTTTGTTTATCAGTACATTGATCGACAAAATATTCAACCAACAATTTTTGGTGACTCTATTGGGGATATACATAATTATGTGCAATTTGGAACCTCATGTTTTAGATTGAAACATCACCTGTGTCTTACCCATTATCATTATAACCCTTATCCATTACAAATTCTGGTGACTTCATTACTTGTCTTATCCATTATTGTTATAACCTATCCATTGTACTCATTTGTGGAAGAGCGAACTGCTCCAGTGTTTTTCCATTGTTAAATTTTTTCTCGTAGCCTCATGCAACAATTTTTGGCAACTTTGCTAGGGATATAAAATCCATTATCCATTTATAATCTATCCATTTACCTCCACACTAACTAGGACAGAAGGCACAATTTAAAGCCTCAAGATATAACCGAAGCAAGGTCAATTCTTTTCCATTTTTGTTTCACAATCTGGCAAATTCAAGGTATACACAAAGCCAAAGGGTTAAAGGTATCATTGACTTTGTATTCAAGTTAGTACAACAAAGTGATTTTGATCTATTTTCTTCACCATCTTGTCTCCAATGAACCAAGAGTTTTCCTCCTACTAAAGTCAGATCTCCATTGCTAGACAAAGTATCTACTTCTGTTGTTGATAAAGCTTTGCCAATAATCACACCTCTGAGATTTGTTATCCCTCCTTTTCATAATCCTACAATGGTAGTTCAAGGCCCTTGAGGTAATGCTTTTGGTCCTCTCAATCTTACTCCACCTCTACATGAGCTTCCATGCAGTTTAAGGAAGAATTTCCCTCAATTATATGGTGATGGGAAAGTTCATCCTGATGAACACATTACAGCCTTCAATATAGCTTGTGGAGTAATCAAAGTAGAATTTGAAGATGTAGTAGTCAGGCTGTTTGTAGAAACATTACAAGGTGCTGCTATAGATTTCTTTTATCATTTATAGGCTCAGTCAATAATCGATTGGAATACTCTCAAAGATAAGTTTGAAGTTAGATTCAAACTTGCAAAAGATGCGCATGCACTTTTGGCTCAACTTACACAAATGAAGAAAGAGCCTCATGAGCCTATGATAGACTTCATAGCCAAATTTGACAAACTAAGAAATAGAATCCTTGTAATTGCTTGACCTATATCTAAGAATCTTAAATGCTTTTTCATTAATTCTTAGCTAACTAAAGTAAGTCTTCTCTTGAGACGTGCTGGTCAAATAGATCCTACTACAGCTCAACTTTTGGCCACTGAGGTAGAAGATGATCTCATCTTAGGAGGAAAGATAAGAAGAGATCCAAATAAAAATCGAGCTTCATCATCTTCTGAATATGCATCTACAGGCACCACAGATCCAATGGTGTAGAAAATAGCAAATGAGTTGCTTGCTCTCAAAAAGTAAATGGATTAACGAATGTCTTCTGCTCTTTCATACAAAAAGAGATTCCCAAATCAGTCATATTAGGGCAATGCTGATAGGAATCAAGGGCAATAGAATCACCTTCCTCCCCCACAAGGGAAACTTGCCCTAGAAGCTTCTCCAACTAATTCAGTAATAGGATATCTTGAAGTAGAATCAGAGTTCTCTTTCCAACCTGAATTGAATCAAGAAAATGATGTTGATTTCCTTGAAGACAATCAAGAAGAATTAGCTAGTGACTCCCATATTAGTTTCTTAAACTACTAGGATGACCCTAAAAACAAAACAGAAGCTTTTGGTGGATCATACACAGTGTTTAATAGGTATAAAAACCAATCAATCTAGTAGGATGATAAAGAGAAGATAGAAGAGCAACTATAGCTAGTAGTTATGATTGATAAGCATGGAACCACTTTGCCATTTCAGTCAAAGGATCAGGTAATCACCCAAAAGGCAAATACATCAATTTCACCTTCCCCTTCTACTTCAATCTTGCAAACCAGCCCACCTCCCATCCCTCGTAAAACTCAAAAAGTTGAAGTACCTTTCTCTGTACCTAGCTTGATTCAGCCGTTTGACATAATCGATCATGTCAAAAAGACAAATATACAAATTTTTGAGTTTAAATATTTGTAGTCCAATCCTAATCAATTGAATAAGCTGGTCTAATATGTCAAAAACAAAACCATCCCTATAGGACAAAAGCCTAAAAAGGTAACTCCTGATTCTCCAAAGAACATGCCTATTCCAAATAATCTAGTCATTACTTCCCCAAGTGCTCTTGGAAAAATAGAACCTTTCTATGTTTCCCTATTAATTAATGGCCATAAGCTGAGTAACTATATTATAGACTCAGGCGCATTTGATAATGTCATGCCATCTAAAGTAGCTGAGTCTCTTGGTCTCACACTAACCAAGACATTTGGTAGATGTTTCTCCATGGATAACAAACAAGTACCATTACTAGGGCAAATCAAAGATGCCCACTTTGCATTTGCAGCCTTTCCAAACAAGAGAATCAAGATGACTATCTTGGTGGCTGATGTCTAGGCATCTTATGGCATTTTGCTTGGATAAAAATTTTGCAAGGACATGGGAGGAGAACTAACCATGGACCTGTCTGAGGTAAGGATCCCTATCCAAGGCATGATGAAGATATTGCTCCCTGAAAAGGAAATAAAATATGTGGTCACCCAGACATCAGCCCCTGAAGCTCAAATTATTTTTGAATCCACAGGTATGGGTAACTATTTTCTATCTACAATTGAAGTGCATAGAACACTTGATATTATTCTTGAAAGCGTCAACTCAGAAATTAGTTCAATAAGAACAACAAAAGAACTAGTAGGTTGTAGTATAGACCAAAAAGGATCCTTCATTTCTGATGAAGGAAAGTATAAAGAAAAATTAGTATGAGATGAGATATGGAATTTGGAATTTGATGGTAGCTATTCCTCTATTGGTTCAAGAGCTAGGATTGTTTTGATATCTCCTCAAGGTGATATGTTCCCTTCATCTTACAAATCACAGTTTAGCAACACTAACAATACAACTGAATATGAATCTCTATTGCTTGGCATGAAGGCTACTCAAGACAAAGGCATCAAGTTTCTTCATGCCAAAGGGGATGCTGAATTAGTGGTTTGTCAAGTGAGGAACATATACCAAACCAATAATGAAAGAATATGCCACTACCGTAACTTGGTTTGGGATTAAATTGAAAGCTTTGATGCTTTCAACATTTCTTCTATACCCAGAGAGTCTAATGACAGAGCTGATGCACTTGATGTTTTAGGAACTCTCTTAGTTCCTCATTTAAATTTTAAAGAAGATAGGTATACTATTGAGCTAGTCTATAGACCAAGTTTTCCTGATAATGCTAATCATTGACAAGTATTCAATGATGACCATCAAATCATTACCTTCCTAGAATGAAAAGATAATTTTGAACAACTATGTTTTAAAGGCAGTGAATCTCAAAAGTATGAATTAGCCTCTGAATCCAGTTTAGATATAAATGAAATTTTTTTACAGCTAAAAGGAAACAAAATCCCTAAAGGCCTGGTTTCTGTTGAGAAGCTGTTTGACAAGCATGATAGATTCATCAAATAACAACAAACAGATTCAAGTTTCTCTCAGGGATTCGATCAAGTGAATCTAACCACTGAAGAAAATCCAAATATGGTTAATATTGGTATGTGTTTCACCCCTAAAGAAAGATTCAAGTTCACCTTTTTACTTTGTAAATACATAGATGTCTTAGCATATTCTTATGAAGACTTGAAGTCTCTTAGACCTGATGAAATCTGCCATGACATTCCTCTTAAGGCTAACTCAATGTCCTATAAGCAAAAAACCAGATAGTATAATCTTAAAATATTAGGTACTATTCTATCTAAGATAAAAAAATGTTAAATGCTAGAATCATCTTCCCAATCCATCATTCTACATGGATTGCAAACATAGTGCCTGTAAAGAAGAAGAATGGAAAAATTTGCATTTGCGTAGATTTTAGGAATATGAATCAAGCATCTTTGAAGGATAATTATCCTTTACCAATTATGGATCAAGTGTTTCAAATAGTGACAAGTTTAGAGATGTTATCAATGTTGGATGGCTTCTCAAGATGTAATCAAGTTGAAGTTGGTAAATCAGACCAACACAAGACTACATTCAGCACACCATGGGGTACATTTGCATATAGAAGAATGCCTTTTGGTTAAATAAATTCTAGTGCTACTTTTTAGAGAGCAATGGATATAGGTTTAAAAGATGAGATTGATAAATTCATAGTGGTATACCTTGATGACTTGACAATTTTTTCAAAGCATCGATCTGATCATGTATGCCACTTACAACAAGTGTTGGAGCACTATCGCCAAAATAGTATTTCCTTGAATCCCAAAAAGTCTATTTTTGGATTAACAAAAGCGAAACTCCTTGGACACATTATGTCAAAAGAAGGCATAAAGATTGACTCAGATAGAGTCAAGTCTATTCAACAACTTAATTTGCCTACAAGTAAGAATGTTGTTCATTTTTTCTTTGAAAAGGTGAATTTATTACGGAGGTCCATCCCCAAATTTGCTGAGAAGACTAGACACATTGTGAACATGATAAAAGGGAAGACCTTCTTTAGCTAGACTAAAGAAGGCAATTCATCATTTTAAGATATCAAGACTGCCATTGGTCATGCCCCTACATTGGTTTGTCTAGATTACAACAAAGATTTCATCATATATAGCTATGCGTCTAAACACACTCTTTTAGTAATTCTTGTTTAATAGGACAGGAAGGTATAGAATCTCCTATCTCTTTCATGAGTTGCCCTCTCAAAACCCATGAGATGAAGTATTCAAATATAGAGAAGCATGCTTATGTGTTGGTGAAACCAGTCAAACATTTCCGCTTCTATATTCTGAATTCACACATTACTACCTTAGTTCTTGACACTACAATTAAGTCTATATTAACTCAACAAAAGTTTGGCACAAAAAGAGGTAATCAGATTACAGAAATCCAAGAGTTTGATCTAGACATCAATTCAACAAAGCTGGTCAGGGGTAAAGGCCTTTGCCAATTAATTGCTGACAATAAGCCAGAAGACACACAACGTGAAGAAACTAAATTGGAAGAGACACCAACAGTCCTTTTTATCTCCACTACCAACGAGTGGTATTTAGGTATCACTCATTTCCTTACTTATGGTGAATATCCTTCTCATTTGTCTTACAAAGAAAGGAGGGGTATCAAGTTGAAAGCTGCCAATTTTGTCCTTTGGGACAACGGATTGTATAAGAGGAACATAGATGGAGTATTCCTTCGCTGTGTAGACAAAGACCAACAAACCTAGCTTTTGAAATCTTTCCACAATCTAGCCTGTGGAGAACATTTTTTTGCTCTTGTGACTACTCACAAGATTCTGTGAGCTAGGTATTACTAGCCAACTCTTTTCCAAGATGCACATAAGTGGGTGAGCAAATGTGAACTCTATTAGCAATTTGTTGGAAGACCCAAGTTAGTTGCTATGCCTCTCAAGCCAGTGATCACAGAAGAACCTTTCCAGTAATGGAGACTTGATTTTATTGAGACTATAAAGTCATTTTCAAGTGCTAGACATGATTATGTCCTTACAATAACTGATTATTTTACCAAGTGGGTAGATGCAATCCCAACTAAGCATGGTACTTTAGAAATTGTATGCAACTTCCTCAAAGAGAATATCATTTCTAGGTCTGGAGTTCCAATCAAAATTGTTACTAATAATACAGCTTGTTTTACCTCTCAAGAGATTACACAATTCCATTTCCATTATGGAATTATACTCTCTCATTCTTCTAATTATTTTCCACAAGGGAATGGACAAGCTGAATCAAGCAATAAGAACCTAGTAACTATCATCAAGAAGCTCGCATATGACAATCAAAGGACATGGCACAAAGCATTGGTTGATGCTCTATGGGTAGACACAATCACACTAAAGAGGGCATTTGGTATGTCTCCTTTTCAACTTATTTATGGTATCAATGTTGAGGTACCAATCACCTTAGAATTGCCAGCCTTGAAATTGGCAAAGGCAATTGAAGACCATACATATGAAAGTTCTCTTGATAAAAAATTCATGTGCCTGACTGAGTTGGAGGAATAGAGAACCATGGTGGTGGATAGAATTGCTGCTCATCAAAGTTTGGTAAAGAAACTCTTTGACCAGAAGGTCAGAAATCATGATTTATAGATTGGGGATCAAGTCCTAATGTGGGACAAAAGGAGAGAACCAAAGGGGATGCATGGAAAGTTTGACTCCCTTTGGATTGGTCAATTTATAATTCATTTGCAAATTGGTGAAAATAGCTTTCTACTGAAATATCAAGATGGCACACTCTTTTCTCTACCTCAAAATGGGCAGCATCTGAAACACTTCAACTCTCGAAGTATCAGATCATTACATCTGTGTATATGTATACTTGTACAGTTTTTAATTCTATTTTGTTTTGTTTGTTTCTATTGATGCCTTTCATTTCTGGGTAGCATGACTTCGCAACCCAATGGTACACATGAAGACACTGGAGATTTTGGATTCTACTCCTTTTAATTATTTTTGTAATTTATAGATGTTCCCCAACTAGAGCCAACTATTGTACCCAAAAAATGTCACTAATTTTTAGGATAACATATAAGCTATTTTGTTCTTACAAAGACCAAAACACATCTTCTCATTTCAAAAAATTGTTCTAAGATTTCAAAATTGGGAATTATTCAAGTTTTTTTAGTCAAGGGACTAATGGTTCAACATGTTCAAAGGCTTCTATAGGGAGGTTCAATCAAAAGAATTAGTTTCCAACACTTAGTCATTTTTGAGATTGGTTCAGCACCTTAGTTTAATCAAAAATGTCCATCAGTAAGCATCTAAGCAAGGATCCAACCATTGAACCATTAAACCCTTGAACCTTGAACCATTTTGGTTTAATGGGTTCAACAAGTTCAAAAGTGCAATGGGTTCAAGGTTCAACAGGTTCAACACGTTTGGTTCAACGAAGATCAAAAGGACACAGCTAAAATAAGGGAATGAACCATTGAACCATTGAACCAAAGTTAGTTCAATCGATCAGTTCAAGAGTCAAAGACACAAGTGCCCTTGCGAAGGGAATTCTCACGTCAAAAAGTGACCAAGGCAAACAAATGGATCGAGACAAAATCTCGATAGAATCCCATGGCTGCTGCCAAGTGTCATCTTCAAAAACTCATTTCACTTTGTTTCTAAGAGCCATGGAAGCTACCACATGGCCTTTGTAATTTAAGTATAACACACCAAGTGGCATCATCCGCATGAATCTAAATGAGTTCCACATAGTTCTATAGTGTTTCTAAAATACAACAAAAACCACCACGTGTCAATTTTTTGAAGGACGTTCAAAAGGTGTCAAAAGCTTCTACAAGTTCAATAGATGCCACCACGTGTCCTTCATCAAAGTCACAATAGATGTTGCCATGTATCACCCATTAAGACACAGTATCAAAGCAGTGGAACCTACCACTTGTCTCTCATCAAATGCAGTGGAAGCCACCATGTGTCATCCTCCATGAGAAACTAATATAAGTCCCGAAGACTTTTCAAAGGTAGCTACCACCTTTTCTATTGTAACTCTATGGAGAGTGACACATGTCTGCATCTGCAATTATAAATTTCTAATAGGTTTCAAAGCCTCTATCAATAAACATTTCTCAGAGTCTGATGGAAGTTGCCACATGTCTTCACTTGTTTAGCAGTAGAATGTGCAATGCATCAATTGCTAAAGACCAATAGAAAGTGACTAAGGAATAGAGCATCAAATTAAATCTTGGACCCGATTCAAATAAATAGAAAAAGAGGAACAATGAAGAAGGACCAAAAATATTTGCACACCAGATATGACTCTAAGAAGTAGATCACCAGGTAGACATTGAAAGATGCAAACCTTCAATAGCGTGACCCGTTTCTCTACATTGAGAAAAGAAAATGGGTAAATGCCCCTAAATTCCAGCATGTCTTCTTAATAGAATTCAATGCAACATGATGTGTTACTATTCCTGAGTCTTTCTTGAAGTGGCTATATAAGGGACTCTCTTGTTAGTGTAAAAGGGATCTCTTTTTGACAATCAAAATGAAACTTTGCCCAAATTTAAAGACACTTCTGAGACTTTGAGCCCAATTTTTTTATCATATTTTGTTATTGGAATAAGAAATCAAGTGGTTTTTTAGACTTTGTGCTGTAATATATTTGTTGTTGAGGAAACTATTCTTATGTATTTTTCTTCAATATATCTTCTATTCCTTTAATTAAACAAGCAATGTTAGTGACAAAAGTCAAGAAGGTGTCTTGAAGAGTCAAATGTGGAGGGACTTTGTGCCCCCATAATTGCCTTTAGTGTGTTTTCTTTACATTTTTATGTAAACTACCTTGAGGTGACTTTGTGCCCTCATTGTCCTTCGTATCTTACTCTTGAGCAATTGAGGCATAGACTTTGTGCTACATCTTGATTTCATGGTTATTACATCCTTCGCTACATTTTGTTGTTACTACCTGGAGTATTCTTGTGGCTTGATGAATAGTACTTCTGAAAGAAGAGGAGTGCTTTCTATCATTTTCCTTGAGTTTCTCCGTTGATCCACACACATCATCTCTAAAGAAAGAGAGATGGATTGTTTGTCCTACCCTTGAGTATTATATATATATATATATATATATATAGAGAGAGAGAGAGAGAGAGAGAGAACCTCCCCTTGATGAGAGGAGAGATCAGTCCCTTTTTGATGTGGTAAACCTACATATTTGGATGACTAATCTTCCTACTTTGGCTAATCATACCTAGATTGTTTATCAGTACGTTGATCGACAAAATAACTTATTCTCTTAGAGATAATTAAGAACCCTTCATAGGTGTTCTTCATTCTACTCTATGGTGTGATAATAGATAATAATATAATAAATAAAAATCAAGGTGAACTAATCGAGATATTAATGAAACATGTCATTCATCAGGCTCATAAAAAGTTTTTCGATATTGGTTACTTGAAGGGTACCATTGTGAATCATTATGGTCATTCTATGTTTCGATGTCTACATTATGGATATATTCTATGAATATCACCAATTGGTGGTATCATGAATTAAAATGAATATTCAATAGCATTTGGACACATTTGAATTGGTCAAATAAATCATCAATTCTAGGTAACAAATATTGATTCTCGATGGTTACTTTATTAAATATTTTGTATTCAATACAAAGGCATCGAAAACCACTATGTTTTTAAAAAATCACCACCACACCACAAGAGGACACACTAAATATAATGTGACCACTTTAGAATAGTTATTGAATCTCAATATTAATCTTTCTAAGCTCCAGTATGGTCAATCTATATTAAACTAGATTCTACTCCAAGTGAAATATATATGGTTAAATCAATGTCTTGCTTAGTCAATATGCTAGGTATATCATATATAAAAACATATTTTAATTATCATGGCAATGGGTTAAAATACAAATAATCCATACCAATATCATCCTTAGATTTATCACTCACCGAAATTACATATAACTAACACTCCTATAAAAAATTCTAACTAATCTACATAGTGTAAATCATGTATAAGGAAATAGGTCTCTAAAATCTATAAATAACCATATTGATTTCCAAGTCTTAAAAACACTAGATAATTTTTGCATAAAAAATATTTTAGGCATTGAGATCCTTCAACCAATCCATACCTCACACCACATCCTATTATCCTAAGGGTAAGATATGAAAATTTAGATAAGTGATAAATACTCCAAGTTCTAGCACAAAACCATGGATGGAGGAAATAATGGGATTTATATCCCTAATAGACACATTTACCTTGCAAATGTTTGACTACCTATAATCCATGAGTTTACAATAATTCATTATTAAGGGAGAAATAATAAAATAGAAAACACTAGGATCAAATAAAATGAACACCGATAACTTTTTAATATTACATGTCTCCTCAACAACTATGGCCTAATGTTCAACCTAGTGATCATCTAATCCAACGTATAACCTATGTGCTTTCCCAATATAACCCAAAATATACTTGAATGTAATTTCTATATTTCTAGTATTAGTTTTACTCATATAAGTGAAATCTATATAAAAATAGTATACACTAAAAATAAAACATTATTCTCTCGATGTTAACCATAAAAATGTATTTTACTTTGTTTTACTCTATCTATCCCTTGACAGTTCTCATAGAAGATATCATTGCCTCTATCTCTATTATTATCCCTAATGGTTATGTTAATAATGTTTTTGGCCATGTTATTGGCCCTACTAGCCTTATTTAAATGTATAAAAGTTAATGAATGATCTATGGGTAGTAATTTTCCCTATGCTATACTACATCTTTGTTTATTAATTATCTCCCTAAGGTAGTCATAGGCCTCCTAGGTTCTTCACATGTTCTCCTTAATAATCAATAAATTTTAAATCAATACCTAAAGATTCCATTATTCAATAACACTAGATATCACCCAGTGTAATTTTTGGCACTAACACTATATCTCACCCAAGGATGTATACCCCTTATGGGTGTGCAAAGAACCCTAGAACATAAGACCAGGTGCTAATCTATTTGGCCATAGACTCAAGATTTGATAATTTCATCACAAACACTGATTGAAGCTCAATAAAATAAAGTAGATCAATAAAAAAATAAGAAAGGAACTATGTAAAGAAGTCCCAAAGAAGAGGGGCAACATAAACATCAAAGAATCAAGACTTTACAATATACAATATTATACATATGTTATATACTCAATCTAGGAAGTGTTTAAAATGGATTCCATTACATGGAAGCTCTATTATGTCACCATCTAGATCTCTTAGGAAGAAAATGTGTTGCCAAATCAAGAAATCAATAGAATAGGGGTCCATTTATAAGGCATCATATTTTCCATGCTTACCATTCTCCTCATGCCTACTATCCCAAAGTATAACTATATCACCAACCTAAAAATTTCTTAGAGTGACCTTTTTATTGAACGTTTTCTTGATTTTTTATTTGAAATTGAGGTGTCTCTTATGATCTTGTCCTCCAATTTCATCAATATCAACAAATTGGTTCATCTTATTTTCATAGTGGTTGATTTTATCATCATCTTCCTCTAGTTGGTGCATGAGTTGATAGGTGAGCAACTACAAATCCATAGGAAAAAATGCTTGAGCTCAATAAACAAGCTCAAAATATCTTTTGCCTATATCTCTCTTAGGCATGATTGTATCAGCTCACGAGGCAAAATTTAGCTTTTCAACCCACTTTTTCTTTTTTGCTTGAAAATTCAGATAATGATTTTGAGCAAGTTTTTATTACTAGATTTTTCATGCCCATTCCATGGATGGTTATAATTTTAAGCATAAGATAATTTGATACTATACTATTTGCATAATCCCACTAAAGGTTTAAATGTGAAAATCATGGCATTATTATTGATTACCTTTATAGGCACAATAAATCTACAAATAATATGATTTAATAAAAATTCCATAACTACCTATTATGTAACCTTATTTTTAGGGATAACCTCAACCCATTTTTTGAAATAATCAAATGAAACTACTATCCATCTATTTCCATCACTTGACAAATCAACAGTTCACTGAATGAAATCCATTTCCTATTATCTAAATGGGACTTCAATCATCATAGGCTACAATAAAAGAGAACTCAAAGCTTTCAACCTCCCAAGAAAGCAATGATATTTTTCACATTTTCTAAATTTCTGAGTAAAAGCTATGAATAATGATGGCCACCAATAACCAACGCTTAGAATTTCATGAGCTTTGACTTTAGGTGCAAACTGGACACCACAAAATTTAGTATAGAAGTCTTTAATTAGGTCAATAGTTTGTTCTTCTACCATGCATTTTAATTGAACCCCATCCAGATTCTTCCATGCATGTCCTTTTTCAGTCAAGAGATGTTTTTGGGAAATGAGTTTGAGAGTTATCCTTTGATTCTTATCTAATTCAAGGGGATGATTCAAATATTTAAATTAGTAAATAATGTACTTATACCATGGATATATACTAATCTGACCCAAGGAATCATCAATATTAAAAATAAAAGTATTTACCTCAATGACTTGAATATTAGTCTTAACAATGAGCTTGGTTAGACCCATCCCTCTCACTAACTTGGTGGTCTAGATATCTATGTCATACTATTACAACTTATTGACCCACCTACATCTCTTATTGGATGCTTTAATCTGAGTAAAGTTATCCTCCACCAAGGTAATTTTGAATTCAGAATATAAGGTCTAAATGTCTTAACAACATTCAAGAGAGGGAAGGATTTTTTTTCCATGATTGTATAATTCAGTTCAACACCTTGCATAGCTTTACTAAATAAATTTATAGGTTGATCATGATCATCTTCATTATTTTGTAACAAGACAACAAAAAAACTATTATATGATGCAAAAAATAATATCTAAAATGATTTTATGTAATCAAGGCTAACCAAAATAGGTGTAAACATTAAAGTTCATTTTATGTCATTGAATGCTTATACGGCCTTCTCTTCCCACTTCATGGTTTGGTCTTTCTTCAGCATGGAAGTAATATGAAAAGTGATCTCTACAAAATAAGACACAAACCTCCCAATAAAATTAATTTGTCCAAAGAAGGATTGAATTCCCTTCTTAGACTTTGGGATATGCACTTTTTCAATGGATTCCACCATTTTAGGGTCAATCATGACACCATATTTGGACAATATATGACCCGGTGACTTGACCTTTTATACTCTAAAAAGGCACTTCTTTGGATTAAGTGAAATGCCAAACTCCTTGCATCTAATCAACACTTTCTATAGATGCTTTAAATGTTCTTGTATAGTCTTAGAATACACAATAATATCATCCTGATACATAGCTATAAACTTGTTAACCACCCCTATAAAGGCAACATCCAAATCTCATTGAAATGGTGTGTCAACATTTATTAACACAAAAAGCGTAATCATATTTACATACATGCCCCAAGGTGTAGTAAATGTAGTTTTGGGTCTGAGATTCTTTGACCACAACCTAGTTATATCTTGAGAAACCATCTGATGTGGATAACATCTCTGATATTGTAACACTTTATAGTAGGTTGTACATATTAGGTAGGGGATAATTATCATTTAAATAATATTTGTTAAAATTCCAAAAATACACACACAAGTAAATGTTTCCATTTGTATTCCATATAGGGACTAATTTTTCCACCCATGATGAATACCTAATGGGATGAATGATCACATCATCCCTTACCTTTATTAACTCATCCAACATATTGGTGGATAAGATGGAGTTAATAGGTCTCTATTTTTACCTAAAAGGCTTATTATTAGGTTGCAATTGGATGACATACTAAAACAAGTCTTCCTTATATATTTTTATTTTAGAATACGACCATGCTAAATAGTCCTAGTACTTTTTTAGCGTCTACATGTAATTTTGCTTCTCAGCTGCATTTAGGCGAGTACCTAGCCAAACCTTTCTTGGATTCTCATGAGAACCCAAATTACACTCAATCATGTCTTTTGAAATAAATGAGTCTCAAGTTTTGATTCTATCAACTCCATCAAAAGATTCTTCTAAATTTACCAATCCCTTAGGGATTAAGTTTGTCTTTAGTTGAATAATGTCCTTTACAAATAATGTTTCCTTCCCATGACAAACATAAACCATAGATTACAATTCTAAGAGTTGATCATGGAATTTAGCTTCACAATATAAAAACCCCTTAATTGTTTAATCATCATCAAACACCTACCAATGATAAATATTATCAGGTATTAAGAGTAAAAGAAGCACCACCACTTGGTACTAACAATGAGGGTTTGTATTTTCAACATCAAACTAAGAACCTAAGCCTACAAATTTGTTAGCTTCTTCATTGAAACTTCTATCATGATAATAAATGTTCAATGTGTCAATGAATTCTAATAAATCCCAAAAAACATTTTGATATTATTTCAACCTATGGTTTTTTATGGCATAAACATTAAGAGCATGCTTTACCACTAGTTTAAAATCACCGTTTATAACTAGAATTTTAGTTCCATGTTTATGGGAAATAAACCAAGCAAGAGTGCGTCATAGTCAACAATATTATTATATCACTCAAAAGACAACTGAAAAGAAAATTTAAAACATTTACCATTAGAGGAATAAAAGACAACCTCTGCTCTATTTCCAAGATTGTAGCAAGCCCCATCAAAATGCATCTTCGAAAAAGTGCATTCTTTGTCAAGTTCAACATCAATAACAATAGGTTATTCAACCATGTAAATATTCCAAATAAATTTTTCCAATTCAAAGTCTGTGTAGAACACTTCATTGAGAGTGTATTTCAGATCTTCAAGTACATGTAGCATCTTTGAATCCCTTAAGTTTTTACCATCTTACCCTACAATGGAATAGTTATATTAGACAACTCTATTTATACACTTCCACCCATGTTGACAACCCATTTTGATGATAGAAACATCGCCAACTTAGATGGGTAGTACACAACTACCACATCCATATTCAAATACTTACTTGGATGCACTATGAACTATACTACAAACCCCTTAACTTATCCAACAACTAGAACATTTTGTGAGTCCATGGCATAACATTTGCCAAAGTCTGATGTGATTTTCACTTTGAGCTCATTTAGGACACCTAAGGGCATCAAGTTATAAGAAGCTGTAGTGTCAAACATGAAACTATGGACCATGAGACCATTGACCAATAACATCATGTAAAATGGATCCATATTCAACTGAATTTATACGAAGGTAGTTCCCAAATAGACTTATGGACTAGGTTTAATAACCTCTTTTTATTCCTCATCTTCTTTCGGGAGTATTGGGAGTGAATTCATTTTATTTGAAATTGATTTCTCACTAAATTCTAAGTATTCAAATTCCCTCTTCCTAAGTTTAGGTATTCACAATAACTCAACAAGTGGCACAATGATTCTTAGTCAGCTCAACACCTAAGCCATATCACACATGGTATACTAAGGAAGAGTAATACTTTATGGAATGGTGACGACACCTACAACTAAGATACAATCATTTAAAGTCTGAAGTGGATTAAGTTGGGATGGATTTGCATTTTTAACAATAACCTTCAAGGGTGGGTTTTGTCTAATGTCATTCACACCCTTAGGAATACTAGATAGTATGGGTACTATATTCGTAGAAGGAACACATCCTGGTTGGGAAACTTGGGAAATAGGTATTAGTTTGGAACCATTTTGGACTGTTGTAGCTTTATTTACTTCCTTATTTGCATCCCCTACCCTTAGAGTTTTAGGGTATTATTTTGAGGATTAATAGTTGGTTGCCTTATTCTCAAATATTATTATTTATCTTGGGCAGCTAATGCTTTAATTATCATATACCTATCCTAAATTGAAGGAACCCCCACACCCCCCCCCCCCCCCCCCCCCCCCCGATCATATTTCTTAATCATTATTGACATTAAGAACTTGAAATCTTTAATGGGAAATTCATATGCTTATATTAAATTAACATCACAAGAAAATTTACAATTTGGGATATATACCTTCTTGAATACACTCCAAAATTAATTAATGTTAGTAGCACTTAAAAATTTCATGGAGATAGACATTTTTCTTTGGATGTATTAACAATTCAACATTAAAATCTCATCCTCAAATGATGTGTATTAAGGATCATCTGCTTCTTCATCAATCAATTTAGCAGTATCACATGGGGATTCACGAACAAGCACTTGCCACACTAATCACAATAATATTAACTTTGGCATTTAACAAATCAAGTACTTGTTTTTCATCTCCTCTATTCTAATATATATCCATTCTTTCATCACATGCATGCCTCTTCCCTCTATCATTATCTTGATTGTGGAAAACATGCCATCTTTGTGCTTGATTTAGATTTAGAGCTCTCTCCTAGTTTTTAGACCCATGAGACAGCCCCTTCTTAGATCTAGACAAATTGTATGACATCTCTTTGATAGGGACGCTAAAATCTTTATAGTTTCCTCAAAATTGGTTGTCTTTGTAGGCTATGTTTTTTCTAGATTAACCAATTTCACATTAGCGTTCTTCTTCATGGGCTTTTCCACTACTTTTATGATATTTTAAATTTGGATGGCCATATTGAATTCCAAATATAAGTTCATGGGATCCTTGTCCCTTGAGTAATATGCAACCTCCTTATTAAAGTCATCACAATATTTATTCAAGCAGGTTGTGTCACTAAGCCTTATATTTTTAGGAATCCATATTATGGTCTAGTTAAACCTTGTATTTAAGCCATACACACACTTATTGGGATTGTTTTTATGTTTTCAAATTAAATAAAAATAAATCTAGGATCAATCCTATCACCATATTGAATCTTGAAAACATTCTTCATCTCTTTCCATGAATCAATGCATCCATGGGGAAGGAAATTGAACCAATTTCAAGCATCTTCTTTCAATGTGTGCACAAATAAATTAATGCACACATATTCATGCTCAACCTCATAATCCTTAATGATAATGTGGAAATATCGTAAGTGATAATCACCATTCAGAACATTATTCCCTTGAAATTTTGGAAGGTAGTTCCTTACTTCTTTCACGAATCCATTATGATAACCTTTCATGTCATCAATGTTGATAGGCCTAAATTTGGGAATGTGGAATGTAGGATGATCATTATCATCTTCGTTCATATGCCTCATGATTGTTTAATGGGAAGTTCAAGAACAAATGGAAATGGGATGTGAGGGGGTGAATGAGGTAGACTTGTTGGATCAAACATAGGAGTAGATTCAACTAGCTAAGAATTGGATGGATAATAAATGGGTCTATAAGTTTTAGAATTACTTTGAAATCTATGATTGTCTTAAATAATATGAAGTTTAACAAAAAATTCAAGCTTATCAAAATATTGACAGCCTAATCAATCTTTACCAATTGAAGCTTGCCATTTAATTAGCCTCTAAACTTATTCTTCTTCATCTTTGTTGTAAACTTACGGGTAAGACATGTTGTTTAACTAATTCACCTTTAAAGGATGATATCAATCCTTCTAGTTTTGACAGCAATAAAACACTCCAAGATGAAACTTAACAAAAATATTCAAAATAGGCACTTGTATTCCTTAAAACTAGATAATAAAGTTAGAGTCACCACTAGAATCAAAATTATAGAATATAGTCATTTATAGACTAGTTGAGATAGATGCCGAAAACATAATTTTTGAATTTAATGATGAGATATGAAAGCAAAGGTGCTAAAATTTTCAAATTTATGTTCGAATGGGGAAATCACCTTCCAACATTCAGTTTCATAGCTCTTTGCAAGAAATGCAATAGAAGTCAATTTGTCTAATCTTTCAAATTTCCAACATCTTTTCCTATAGAGTGTTAAACTTGTTTTTGGCCTAACGTAGTAAAACAAACTCAAATAACCTCAATTTACAAACTCATGAAATGATATAAACAAATTTTTCTTGTAAAATATAACAAAGATTACTTGCATAAAAATATTCCATAGTAGAGAATTTTTCAAACTTAAATTATTTTATAACCCTCTATAAGAATCATCGACAACATAATTGCCATGGGTGACTGAGGTTCATTCCCTAAAAATGGTGCCAGCAGAGTGTTTTTTCCCAGTTGATCACCTATTTTTCTCATCCTTTCACACTTGAAGAAAATGAAAAACAAAGATGAAAAACACATTGATATGTCATTATATCTGGGGAAGTGTTTGGCATCAAGAATGCACAAAAAGTAAATAATGACTAAGAGGTATTGACAGAGGATATGGTGAACTCCCTACTACTTCTGTCTCTACTTGACCTAAGGTGAGAGGACCTAAGGGGTAGCTTGTTCACATGGAGTGATTTTAAAATTCAACCTCCATGGAAATTTTTAGCACAAAGAGACACAAATATGATTAGGTCAAAACCAAACTTATTCATTCCACTAGTTAAGGGTTGTCATGTAGGATGAACAAATGCTCTAGGTCACTTACAAGCTACTAAATTTAGATGGGTATATGTTTGCGTACATCATTTAAAAAGAAAATTTTGACAACAAGGGGATGAATAAAAGATTTTAATTCTGGTCCTTAAAGCATACGATGAAAAAACAAGTTATATGGGCAATATTTTATGCATATACAAGGTCAATAACACTTAACATATGTAAAGGGTGTATTATTTATAGGGTAGGATAATTAGATAATGTGTTAAAAAAAGTTGGTATGCTGGTGATTTTCAAATACCAATGATTCTTGAAATCTTCATGACATTATTAATTTGTGAAAATGTAGAGAACATCAAATGCAATTTAAGTGAAATAATAGGAGTGATTTGCACTTATTGGTCCCAACGAAATGCAAATACCCAGATGATTCTTTTGAAACTAAAGCATACACCAAATTTATAATGTCACATACCTTTTCCTATTGAATTCATAAACTTATGTTTCCCTCAAAAGTCATTCAACAACATATTTTCAAACTAAGCTATAGAAAGGGATTATAATCCAGATCTATGCTCAAAATCATAACTAGCAATGAACATTAAACCAAATATCTAATCAATAATATTTCTAGATCATATTATTGCACTACATTAATAGGAAATAGTAAGAACCACAAGCATTTTCATTAACTTTGCAAATAAACCTTACATCATTTTTCCAAAGTGCTGCCATGGGAAAAAGCATAGTGAATTTGCTCTTTTAACAAGAGAGACATAAACATGCTCTTAAATATTGCTAATGATTGTAAGACTATAACCACCTTAGTAATAGGTAGAATACATACACATAGTAGTTGATCCCAAAAATTTGAATAACTTAGATTTAGAGATAAAGAACAACCAACAACAACAACATTAGAATAGAGGACAAACCCTCTATTTATACATTTTTCACCGCTTTGTAATCTAGGAATGTGGGTTGTAATTTACAATATTGCCAAAATTTAAAATTAACTCTCCAAGTCCTACCAAGATGATCCGAGATGGAAAATATTCCTTTCCACATCTAGAATCTTCATCCATTTACAATAAAAATCATTGTTCTAACTACCTTCACAAGCAATGATGATGATTTTCAACAAACCCTTTGATTTCTTGGTTGGAAATAAATTTTACATGAGTTGGAAGGATTAAATTTAGCTTAGAGACCAAACAAACTCTTCTGTCATCTTACGCAACTACCTGGAGATACCTTTGATAACTCATTAGCACAGCTAAAAACTTTTGCACAACTGTCATTCCTCATATGCACACCCAAAAATAACCCTGCTCTTACAATGATAGATTTTAAACACTCTAAATGCATGGCCATTTGAAAAATCTTATTTTGAATGGCCCACCTTGATTTTGCAGACCTGCAATATTCAACCCATGGAGTGTTTTAACAAACGAATCAAATGAAAATGCAAAACTTAGGTTACTTTACCTTTTCCATTTTTTGCTCTAACTTGTGTTTCCACATTTTGATTTTTCCAATTGTGATTTTTAGGGTTGCCTCCAAATTTTATTTTTCACTTTTTAACCTTTTGGTGAAATTCTCGTCACTTTCGTAAATTTACAATTTTCTTTATTTTTGAGAAATCCAAGTCGCATTTGCAGTTTTGTAGTTCCTTTATATTGGGGAAATATGGAACTCAGTAGCAGTTTTATAACTTGCAAATTACAAAAATAAAATTTGGAGAATTATAATTCATATTTACAGTTCGTCCTAAAAGTTCTCTTAGGAAAATGGGAACTTTAACTACAATTTGTAATTTGTAAATTTGTAAAATTGTAAATTACAGTTGGAGTTCCCATTTCCATGAAAAGTTTCCTTTAGGGAAATGGGAACTCTACATGCAGTTTGCAAAATTGCAAAATTGTAATTTGTAGTTGGAGTTCCCATTTCCCTGAAAAGTTTGTTTTAGCGAAATCAGAACTCCAACTGCAATTTTTAATTTGTAATACTACAAAATTGCATATTGCAGTTGGAGTTAGTATTTACCTAAAGTGCTACCTTATGGAAATGGAAATTCCTATTACAATTTTCAATTTGTAAATTTGTAAATTTGCAAAATCCCTTGAAAGTTCCGATTTACAAATGGATCTCATGATGACTAGTGTTGACTAGGGGGCTTTGGTGATCCAAATGCAATTTGTAATTTACATAAGTGCAAATTGTAAAATTCCATTCTTCTATCAAATCCTTGTGAAATTCCTCTTGAGTTGAATTTTCTCCATCTGCTTTTACTGGTGGGATTGGAAGAGTTGATTGCAATTGGCAACTGCATTTTGGAGACTTGTATTTTTCAAGTTGCTTCTCCCACACAATTCTCCCAGCGACTTTAGGGTCATCATCTACAATTTTTAGAACTTGAAATTTTTTGTATTTTCCTTCCCAACTCTATTCCTCATACGTAGTTTGGCAGAATACCCTATAGAAGATTTTCAGAAACCAACTCTTTATCAACTTGCTGCCTCAACTCAAAAATATTTCTCCGTTTGTGCACCATGTGTATGGATCTAAAGCATTTACCAATGAAAATCTCTATTTCCCTAAAAACTTGGACATTTACAAATAAGCAAAATCAATAATATTTTTAACCATGATTTTCCTTGTTGTCTCAAACTTCAATGATGGCTCTTAGATATGGATATTTCCCTTGACTTCAGTCTCAGGTTCCAACTCATAAATAGATTGAAAAGCTTTTCCGCTCGGATCCTTTAAACAAGTTGACATTAGAAAAAAGACCCTTATATGGGGGCCATAACCCATGAAGCTCATATTCATGCACGTCTCTCAAACACAAAATGATGGAGTGCAATCATAATTATTATCACTCTTTCACACTAAAAGAAGAATTGATCTTTGTGCCCCTTTCTTCACTTCTGAGATACTGGCACTATATTCTCAGCTTTTCAATCAAATAATTTATACTTCTCCCTGCAGACATAAGCTGAGAGGTAGCTAACTCCTCCTCACTCTCTATTTGATTCAAATTTGTTTGCAATTTAACCATATGGATCTGGATATGAGCAAACTCATCATGCAGCTTCAAATTATTTTCAAATAAATATGTGCATTCTGCCTCAGCATTCCAGGCACTATCTTTTGTAGTCAAAATTTTATCTTAATGTTTCCAAACTAGGGTGTCTATCTCAATCAATTTTGCATACTTGACTTGCAACTGGACCTCGTTTACTACATTTGATAAAGATGCATCTAGCGCATGATAATCAGATTATTTAGCATGACATACTAGTGTGTTCAACCTCTTCCTTAAATCTTCAGCTTCAGAAAATGCACAATTTTATTTTCCACCATGAGCTTCATTTCTGGACCTTTTATTTGGGATTCAAGCAATTGTTCAAGCTCCTTGACCATAGTTGTCATATGTCATAGAATACCCTGTTGTGCTTGGAACTTTTCCTCATAATATTCAAGCTTAGATCGAAGAATAAGTTCCCTTTGAGAAACTCTCTTTAGATCAAATATGACCATTTCAAATTTCTCTTGCATTTCTTTTAATAAACCTTGCATAGCTTCAGCCAAATTTTGAACCTCAAAAAGTCTTTCTGCGGATTTTTTCGCAATATTTTGATAGCTGTACACTTCACCTTGCGCAACAATTATGTTTTCCTATAGTTCTTGTTCCTTTAACTGTGAGATCAATAGTGCAGTTTCAGGTTGGCGTTATACAATTATAAGGGTTCAGAAAACCCATTAACTCTTGAGCTGAAGGTGTTTTCTTTCCTTGCTCTATGGGCTATCCAACTAAAACCCCATCAAGGAAAAGATTGATAGCAAATGAAGCCTCGTGCTCTTTTTCTCTTATGTGACTTTTCTTCAGGTGGTTTATCTGTATTATTTGATGAGAAAATTGTTATTGCTGAGATGTTCTAAAAATTGTACGTGCTCCTCATGCTATCCAATGGGGCATTTGTACCTTATTCCTTACCCATTTACCTTTTCCTGTCATCTACCTTTATTCTCCTCCTAATGCAGGTCCAGAACTGTGAAAGCAGTTTGCAATTTAACAAATTTTCACATTGCATCTCATCTTCCCATCTCTGCTACCTTCGCATTTTAGGATTCGGAGCACCACAAACAAGTTGTAATTTATAAAATTTCATTTGGCAGGTAATTCTCCTTCAAAATTCTCCCGCGGACTTTCTACGTCCCATTTTCAATGTCAAATTGAGGTCAACACCCATGATCCCGATGGGATTTCCACCTCTTATTTGCAGTGTGTGTTTTAACCCCCAAAGCTCCACTGGAAATGTTGGACTCCTTTTGCAATTTAGACTTTGGTTAAACTGCTGTCAACAGGTGAATGTTCTGCCAAGTATCATGCATTCCTCTTTTGATCCATGTGTCATTTCTTATGAAGTTTTGCTTTGTTTATATTTTCCACAGGGGCAGGTTTGAATGGCATGGGTTGAAAACTTATGCTATGATTTTTTTCGCTGCCGCATAAGCCCAAGGAATTACACGTACGTTCCTTTGTTCGCTGGCCAACATACGAGACATTGGCGCTACCAATAGCCACGTGGTTTTCCATGTCTTAACTTGTTGGCCTTGGTCGATGCATATTGATAGGCGCATGATTTTGTTGAAACACGTAGCCTTATATCATAATCATTTCCATCATATGCTTTTAGATCCATCGAATCATCTGTATTACAAAGAGGAGCAAATGATGTGGGGAGGAATAAAACACACCCTTCTTTGACATGTATTCCTTCAAACTTACTAGCATTGATATTTATAATTTTCTCTCTAATAGAAAAAATAATTATATAAATGTGGTACGAATGCTCCATAGAAGAACTTGTGCTGATAAGTATCACACATAATCACAAGGCCATGTGCTTACACAAGCACTTATGTTATGCAGCCTGTCTTTTTCATATGAATTTCACTTAAGTGCACAATCATATGATGCATCCCTTTTCTTGGTTTTCATGGGTCCAGAAAATTAAGAATTGAAATTTTGGGTTTCTTTTGATACCTGTTGTTTAATTTCATCAGCATATATTGGAAAATGGAAATACATAGAAATAGTAGAATTGGAAATTTCCTAAAATTTGTATCATGCATTAACATTTACACAATTAAACTTTTTTTTTAAAAATTCATGTATTTCAGTGGCAGTTTTATGGTTGAACTATAAAGTAAGTAATCAAAGAATGTTTTGCAAGCTATCAGCCCCTTTTCTTTGTTTATCAATTTTCATTTTGTAACCCTTTTAAAACATAAAAATATTAAATATTAGATAAATAGAGACCTCATTGTGCTTACAACAATGCAAGAGTGAGAACATGGTTCTTTCTAATGATGTAAGGTGAAAATAGGATCTCTTGACCTCTAGTGAATACTTGCAAATAAGAAGCAGACTAGACAATTTAGGCACTTATATTCCAACAAAGACACAATTGCTCAGTGCAATTTTAAATAGTATTACAAAGCACAACAAAAAAATCTTCCACCCCAAGTCTCAGAAAAAAATATTCTTAATTGAACTTAATTATCAAATAATTAAATTATTTGACTATTTTCTTAACTAAAATAAGATAATACAAATATCCATAAGATAAATCTTAAGTATCTCCATATCTCTCTAACCAAATCTATAAAGAAGCTTTTGATGCTTCTTGAAAGAGATGGATGAAACTTCTTTACAACAGAAATAATCTTATTCTATCTACAATTTTAAAAATCCATAATATAGAAAAATGTATATGAATTACGTGAGAAAAAATATTTTGGAATGGATTGGTCTTGGATTTATGAAGCTTGATTTGTGGTATCCTATTCTTGCATGCAAATGTAATATAAAAATGAATCAATATAGATATATTAAACAATGGGAGAAGTTGATAGAGAACATATGTACCTCAATAAGAGTTTAATTGGATATAATAAACCATATAATTTATGATGTATTTGTATTTATTTCATATTTTAATTCATGTCTGCTTGACTTAAATTTCAATGCACATGAATGTGAAATTGAATAAGTTTGGGTCCATGATGATACCAAAAAATTGTTCTCATCTTACCATTCAATATTTATTATAATACTTATTTTTTCCATGTTGTTATTCACTAAATTGATGATATCTTAATATATACACATAAAATATGTAAAGTTTATATTCTTTTAATATACTATTTAAATATTTATTAGTGTTACTATTATTATTTAATGGTTTTATTTTTATTTAGATTATTCATGATGAAAAGAATGGAAGATTGTAGTGTTTTATGTTTTTCAAGCATTAATACACCATGAAAATATATCTCACATAGCCATTTTTAAGCTAGACTATAGAAGGACTAACCATCTATTTTTTTCATGTTATGAACAATTAAGATAAAATGTTATTTCTATCTATAGTTGTATTTCTAAAGAATTAATAATTGTGTGTCAAGCTGAAACAAAATTTTAAATCTATAAAATTATTATTGGATCGATTGTTAATTATCTTCACATTATATATGAGAGTGTGATTCTTAACTGCATTTAGATTTTTTTTGTCCTTCCCATTTATTTATCTTAGAATGATATTAAAATTTGTGGACTGACTGTTAATTATCTGCACACTGTATATGGGAGTGTTATTCTTAATTGCATTTAAATTTCTTTGTCCTTCCCATTTATTTATGTTAGAATGATATTAAATTTTTTAATTTAGGATTTGGAAATCATTTGATAATTCCTTAACTTTGTTATATAAATAAGAATTGTGTGTTATAGAAATGATTTATAATCTAGATTTTGAAGAATATAGATTTAGAGCAGATTACATTTTTAAGAATATAAATTTGGAGTAGATTATAGATTTAAAGGAGATTATTTTAAGATTACTTAAAATATTTTAAGATGAATTACAAAGAATTTATAAAGGTTTATTTATTTATATAGATAGTTTATCATTATTATAATTTTTTTTTTGTTATTTGTATTTTAAATATGAGGGGTTTAAACATTAATTTAATAGAAATATGGTTTGCTAAAGTAAATTTGGTGGTTTAGTTTTTTATCCATTATTATTTTTTAATTATATGATAAATTTGTTTATATTTTATTTATGAAACTCTATGTATTTTTCTTTTACAAACTCATTTGAGTTACAAAATTTTAATTTGATGTGTGTATTTAAATTATTTATGTGTAAATTCAAACTTTAACATGTGAGAAGCTTTCAAACTAAGTTAATAATTCAATTTCAATATTTTCAATTTATCTAAATTCTTTTATAATAAAAAATGTGTTTCATTTTCATCATATTATTTCAATTCAATGTAAAAGTAATTAATTTCAAATAAGTTTGCTAGGACATTAAATTATTCAAATTAGTTTAATTTTTCATATTAAGTGTAATGTTTTTGTAAAATTATATGTCTTTGAGTTATCAATTAACAAGAAGGTTTACACGATATATAAGGTACATTACTACCTATTAGGGTTCTTTCCATAGGTTGAAGGAGATTTTAAAAAGTAAATAACTATTAATTAGATTGTTTGACACATAACCTATTTTAGGTTTTAAATGTTTTGTCTTCATATGTGTTTCGGAAATAGTTTGTTTATAAAGTTTTTTAGTTCTTATTTTTGTTATAAACTTATACTCTCTAATTTTTTATTTTTGTAATTTTATTTGTTAGAGAATATAATATTTTTTGTTATCTTTTCTAGAGTATAATTATAATATATTAATTAAAATATCTTATTTTATGTATTTAAGTGAATGTCCCTTTAAATTTTTTTTTAAAAAAAAAATATTTTTTTAATATTTTTATCTATTAAAATATTTGTATTATGCCTTTCGTAAATGTACCTACATTTACATATAAGTTTTCAAAGGATAACGATAAGTCAAAATAAAAATAATAAGATATTGAATAATTAATATTGTAAAATTAAAAGAAGAAATACTTGTACGAGGAATAGGGGCATGTAACCACTGATTATACCAAAACTTCAATGAAGAAATGTCTGTATCTATCGGTAAGTGTAAAGTAACCAATTTTAAATCACATATTACAAAAATTTACATATTAAATGAAAAAGTTTGTATAAACTAGGAACCGTAGACAATGTGACGAGAAAATACATTTTCATGTGGAGGGGTATGGTGTTTCGTTAACATGTTTTTCCTTTCCATAAAAAAATATGTGAAATCTTTTCCATCCTTTTCCACGATGCTATCTATAGTGAAGGCATGGATAGTCAAAACTAAAGTTGTATTTTCTATTGATTTCAAATGATTGCACAACATCAAAGTGAAAAAAATATTACAAATTTATTTTTTATCTTATTGTGGTCAACATTCATGCTAAGGAACTTGAACACAAATGGATTACAGCAATGGATTAGAGATAAATGACGATGAGCGATAAAGTTATGGTTTTTGCTGCAACAAATAACAGGGTCTTCACAGCGGTGTCTGAAGCCTGTTTGAAAGAAAAATCAGTTGATGGAGAAGCAAATTGAGCCTTTTTGATGCATAAAACTTCCTTTCCAGGGAGCAGTGCTGACGATAGATATAGAGTAGAATGATCAGTGGTCACAAAAAATAGTGAAAGCAGGGGAGGTGATGTCCTGTATTCATGGACTTGCGACAATATAAGGGAGACATTGAAGTTCTAATGCAAGACCTATTTTTAATGATGTGATCAATTTGACCGATCCGATGGCTTCAACCCAATATCAAAATGAGGCGATGGCGGCGGCAAAAGAACTTGGATCAGAACCAATCGATTGGCTTTTTGCATCAGTGATGGAGGCTTCCACATGAGATGGATATGTGAATAGAGCTGATGGGAGGCAGAGAGGGGTGGATGGTTGAGTTTTGCTATCCCTCCTTTGCTGATATGGTGAAAAAACAGTACGAGAGGGCCTTTATTCCTACTAGTTCCAACCCCTCAGTCACTTTTGAAGGGGAGTAGCTTAAGATGATTCTAAAACGGGATTTGTTGTTGTTAAGTAGGTCAATGATCTGTCGATTTACCAGTGATTGGCTTATATCATCTGATCTTCAGGGGTGGATAGAGTAGAAACGAAAGCATGTAATGGAAGGCAATCTTGAAATTTTCACTTCTGCCAAGGGTTTTTCTTAAGTTTAATCTACTAAAATATAGGAAATAAATATTCCAAGATAGGATTTGGACTTGAGATCAGAGCATTCTACATTGTAAGATATGGAACCCATCTTTTGAACCATTTATAGAAGCTTTTAATATCTATCAAATCTGGGTAAGGTTTCCTCATCTCTATTTATTGTTTTGGACTGATTATTCTTTTAAAGTTATAGGAAATGTTTTTGGTGATTATTTTCGTAGACCCTTTCAAAGAGTTTAAACGTTTCAAAAAATCTCTCAAAAAATAATGATATGAAGATTTAGGATCAAAATTGGAAACCACCTTTTGATTATGAGGAATTTCCATTTTATCGTCTTAAATGTTTACATCAGGGCATCGAGCGATCACTTATGGTACGACTAAGTGTAAATTTAGGGTATGTTGGTGGAAGGAACCCCCTTGAGACTAATTCAAATAGTCAGATACCTAATAATTCGTAGGACGATCCAAACATAGATAATCCAAGTGAAGTACCAAAAAGGTAGCAAAAGTTCAGATCCAACGTAGAAAAATATTGACCCTTGTATCGAATCTCCCGCTAAGAATAATAAATCTTATTTACATCGAGCTTTGTCAAATGCTGAATCTATTTAAGAAAATAAAAGTACTACTTCCGAGTCTAGTGAGGGTTTTAAGGCTTGGCTTCCATTCAAGAACATTCAGTCTCCCAATATTTTAGAAGCTACCATGCTTATGTTTCCTAATTTAAGGGAAGGCGATGATTAGATTGTTGTTAACAATATGAAGATAACGGGTCAAAAGGATTCAAAACAACTCAATATGACATAATATTTTGAAAATAAAATCTTTTTTGAGGTGCTTAGGGATTTTTAACATTTTTTCTTTTATTTTTATTTGCTTCTTTTTTTTCTTTTTTCTTTTTTGGTTTTCTTGTTTTTTGGTTGTATTGGGCAGACTTAATGTATTATTTGGCATGTGTGGTCAAGTATTTGTATTTTTTCAAATGATTAGGCCCCTTTTTAAAGTCCTCTTTTACCAATAATTTTTTAAAAAAAACATTCTTTGTTGATGAAGATAAAATTCATCTACAAATTTTCATATACAAATTATAAATTTCCTTGAGTGATTTTAATGTATAGAATATAATTTAAATTTCTCTGAAGTTTTATCAAAAAATCACTATTAGTAGAGTTTAATAAAAAGTTATGTAGTATATAAGTAAATAATAATAATTATTAGTAGTTATTGCATTTAAAATAAATATTTTAATTCTTTGGGTAGATAATAATATGGGAAAATGGGCTCTTATCTCATGTACATACTAATCCTTATAGTGGATCAAACTAAGAAAGAAAAAATAAATCTTTAGTAGAACAAAGTAATATGGGTTGAAATGCAAGAATATAAACATTTACGAAGTCAAAAAGTTGGATACAATCAAGGAGAACCAAAAAAAGAATCCTAAAGCTTCAAAAATATAATAAAAAACTAATTGTAGAAAAAAACGTCCTTGAGGAGTATAAGAGTGAAAAAACAAAGTGCCACCAAGGAAAAACTAAAGGAAAGAAAGAAAACACTACCCCCAGAAGGGTTGATAACCGACATGTCATGCCCGTATTCCTTATAAACATGACTACCAAACACACATACACAAATAAGGCCAAGCACAATAGGAGTATGAGCTTATAAATGCATGCCAACACAAACTTGTATATATTATTTTAACTATTATCATTCACTACCCATCCAACAAAACTCAAAATAGGCATTTAAATGGTTATACTATTGGAAAATTTTATGTTTCCACCATCAGACCCTCTACACGTGCCACTTGGCATGATCGTGGACCCCGATCCCTTCAGGTATGCACCAAACTTTCACCTCCTTTGGGCTACCACATTTTTAGGATGTTTACATCTAATAGCATCTTGGGCCTTCATCTCTAATAAATCTTTTGCTCATCCTTGTTACCTGAGTCATCAAGATGTTATTGCTTGGTAGGATCTCAGGCTTAGACTGTGAATAATTACTTCTTGGATAGATGAACATAAAATTAAATACCCTAGTGGATGGCTGCATGGTGAGCTCTAACTGGATTATGACATAGTTTTAGTTGATCTAATGATGGGTAAGTGAGTATCAATTTCTACTCTGGATCCTACTAATGATGTTGAATGGTCTTTGATTGTTTAGTCACCCAATCTTTGATAGAAATATCAATCCTTGGAATCTAACACTATGATTGATAGGGTCAAGATGTCACCCTTTAATATATTAGGCCTACCTAGGCTTAGATAACTCTATTAGGCTTGAAAGACTAACATTATGATTGATAATCCCATTTTTCACTCTCCAACTAGTCATCATTTCCTAAGATCTAACATCTTTGTCAGTCTTAGTAGACTCACACCAAGATTCAAAATACTCTATGTCACTTGTTGATTAGATGGTACTTATTGCATGTAACTTCATAATTTTTTAAGACATCCATTCTCCTGTGTATGCTTTCAAATTATTCATAAATATAAAAAATTCCCCTTCAAGGAGGATCTCATTGCTTAAATAGGTATCCTTCCCTTCTTCACACAATTAGTGACAGTGTGATAAGTGTATTTTCATATCCCTTCACTTGGTACCAAACACCTCTCTCTTTATCCCATGCATTTACAAATAGAATATCATTTCCAAGCCCATAATGGTTCATGATGTCTCTTATAGTCCTTCTATTTAATTTGATTTCCATCATACTTCTCACTTTATTCTAGGGACAGAGAGAGCTATAAATAGTTTTAATATGTTTAAAAGGGCATATTCAATAATTGGCTATCCAAACTACCTGAATGAAGACAAATGTCCCATTAGGGTGGTTATATAAACCCAAATAATGATTAAAGTCACAACGTGACACAAAAGGGTTAAGAGAGATAAATGAACAAAATATAATTTTCCAACTGAGTTTGGTCAATGATTATGGGAAATAATTTTTGGTCTACGGTAGTGTTATTCATGATGTGAATGTTGCCAGGATCATCTTGTTCCTTCATTGAAAATTACATGCTTCTTACTATTGTATAGAATGAACTTGATGTTTTGTTCATGAAAATGGAGCAGGATAAATACACCATAATGTAAAATAGAATTCATGTGAGAGATCTAAAGGATCTAGGTAGTGTTCATAAAATAAAGGAAGTTAATAAATAAAAACTAAAAATAATGTAGTATTTCTAATTGATTTAATATTTTTTATCATATATACTAACATTCCCCACTTATTACATTATTTCTGCAAATATACCCCTTAAACAGCTCAAACTTTACCTTTCTAATGGATTTGGTGAGTGTATAAGTGATTTATGCATATATTGGTCAATACTGGAGATGGACGTGCTGGTTTAAGTCTTGCTCTTAAATGTAGTGACATTAGACCTCAATGTGTTTCATTATTTCAAAAAACAAGATTCTTCACAAGCTTCAACACACCTTGATTGTCGTAATGAAGGATAGGTGGCTTCTCCTCACTAATTCCTATATCTACAATAATATGATGTAGCCATATCACCTAACATACATCTCCACATACAACACAATATTGTCCCTCAATAAATGAGAGAAAAATAATAATTTACTTCCTACTAATCCATAAGATTAGTGTAAATCTAAGGTGAAATATGTATGTTGATGTTGAATTTATTTCATCAACATATCTGGCATAGTTTGAGTCAATATATCCCCACAAGAATAACTTAGCATTTTTCTTGTATTCTAGACCATACTCAAGTGTACCTCAGACATATCTAAAATTATGGTTTTCTGGAACCCGTTAACATTTCTTTTTCTCATGTATGAATTTAGAGATATAGTTCACAATAAAACATATGTCTGGTCTGGTATAGGTCAAGTAGATGAGACTCCCAATGAGTTATCTATAGAGAGTTGCATCCACTTGAGGTGAGTCCTAGAATCGAGAGACTTCTAAACCTTTATCCATTCATGTTGAAAGAGGTTTACAATCTAACATTCTATACTTTTCAAGAGTGTATTGGCATATTTTATCTAGGAGATAAAAATGTGATTTTGTTTTTGCAATATCTCCAACCCAAGATAGTAATGGAGTATCCCAAAATTAGTCATATTGAAGGATATTTTGAGGTCATTCTTCATAATATCATCCTAATATTCTGAACTACTTGTGATCAGAAGATCATCTACATACAAAATAAGAATGATAATTTATGTCACTACCTTCTTTATGTACAAGTTAGAATCTGAGGGACTTTGGGTAAAACCATGTTACAAAAGGTGATAATTTATCTTGATGTAACATTCCCTAAGATCTTGTTTTAGTCCATATAGTGATTTGATGAAATGACATACCCTTTTAAGATGATTTTCATCAAAAAATCATTTTGGTTGGGTCATCTACACTTATTATTTAAGATCACCATTTATGAAAGCACTCTTGATGTCCATCTGCTAAAGTTTTCATCCATTTTGTGCTACTAGTATGTAAATAACTATGATGGTCTTGATATTCATAGTAGGTGCAAATCTATCTTCATAATTAATGCCTTCTTTATGAGTAAATCCATTTGTTACATGTCATTCTTTATGCTTGTCGATGGATATATTTTCCTTATATTTAGTTTTGAAAACCCATTTACAGCCTATGAGTTTCTTACCTATAGGCAAATTGATAAGTTCTCAAGTCTCATTCTACATGAGTGAGTCATACTAAACATCAATGACTTTCTTCAACTAAGATTGACTTATTCCTTCTCAAACATTTTTAGGTTCAAAGAAATCGACTACTATACTCATGATTGCAAAATTACCTCATTTCTTTTCTAACTCCTCATTCTGACTTCAGATGAAGTATAGGAGTCTTTGATGGTACTTTGTGTCCACTAAAGATGGGAAATTTGTTGATGATGTGAAGAAATACCTGGTGGATTTATAGTAACATCTTCTAATTCTCCAAGACCAACATATAACTCCCCTAATAGCTCATCTTCTTTGTGGTAAGTCTTCACATCATCTAACTCAAAGAGTAATTGATGAGAGGTGGTTGGTGTTGATTCTTCTTTTTCCATCACTTAGTCAACATATGACTCATCATAAACCACATTTCTACTTTTGTATATTTTCTTCATATAAAGATCCTTAAGAAGGCATGCTTTCATGGTAGTGTTATATCCCAATAGGATACATGGGTGTGTTTTTATCTTGAGTTTTTTTTCTCTTTTGAGTTAGGACATGCATATATGTTATGCGATCAAACACTCATAGATGAGAAATTGATGGATTTTTACCACTTCATACCTATTCTAGAATTTTATTTTTTAGAATCTTCATTAGTGTGTTGTTAGTAAGATAAATAATTATCTACACTACTTTTACCTAATATCATTTCTATAGCTTTGTTATTGACAACATGCAATAAGCCATTTCTATTAAGATGTGATTGCATCGCTCAAAAATGGCATTCTACTCAAGTGTGTAGGGAGCATTCAAATTCTATTTAATGCTTTGTTCATTCAAGAATGCCAAGAACTCATTTAATGTGAATCCCCCTTGTGTATTTGAGTAGAGTAGAAGAATAGGTTCTCTGGTCTCCTTCACAACACACTAATAGAAGACCTAGAAATGATAAAGTGCCTCACTCTTTTAGTTCAGGAAAAACACCATTATCTTATAAGAGTATTCATCCACAAATATTTATATGTACATGTATCCTAAAAATGAAGTAGGTAATGATCTATTGAGATTGGTATGACCAACCTCCAAAACAGAAAGGAGCTTTCCTTGAATGGATCTAGGGAAAATGGGCAAAGAAATGGATGACTTGGGAAGTCCATGTACCATCCCCTTTGAAATCAGTCAGTACAAAGATCTAGGAAATAGGTGACGATAATGGTAGTAAAAAAAAGTAGTAGATTTTACCATAGAGGCAAATAGAACTACTATAAAAGATGAAACAACATCTAAAGCAAATTATTTATCTTTCAAAAAAGCTCTAGCAAGAATCATAACTTATCATGAGATCAAGAAGTATTTGATGCCATTATGAATAAGAAATTCCACCTTTAGATGATGATTCAAAAGTTGATTGACTTATAATAGCTTGGATGTTAATTTTGGAACATATAGTACCTCTCAGATTGTATATTTCCATGTTCAGAGAGGAATAGTTACATGGCGTATTCCATATGTAACATACACTTTATCATCAGTAATCCTACCCTGATCTCTAGTGGGTTGGTCTATCATTAAATTAAACAACTTTCTATCATTTAACATGTCTTTAGTGGTGTTTGAGTCTATCAAATAGATATTACTCATGTGTTGTGAGGTCTGGGAGACTAGAACTATGTTTTTATTAGCTTCTTTAGGTGTCTCCTCATCAGATCCATCATCTTATTGATCTGTGAAATGTCCCTTCTACTTCCATTGATGGGGATATCTATTTAATTTATGAGAATCATCATGCCTTGATGTGATTTCATGAATAAAAGACCATTGATTTAGGCCATTATACCATTATTTATCGATGTTATGATTGTTGGTTTGACAAATGTGACACCACCTCTTTGACTTTTATGATTTCTAATGTTGTGGAGATTATTGTCATTTTTTTGTGGTAATTATCTGCAGGTCCCTTGTAATAATTTTGACCTCATTACTACTTTGAGATAAGAAATTCATATTATAACACATCTTGAACTAATTTGATGGCTTATTTTCTCTATAACATATTTATGATCTCTTTGAATCACATTGTTTATTTGGAGACATTCCGCATCATGATGAATAATTTCAATTGGGAAGGTAGTTCTCTCAAGGTGATCAAGACCAAAATTTGGTCATCTACCATATCATCGAGTGCTAACAATTCTATTCATATCTCAACCACTCAATGTAAGAATTCTTTGAATATCTCATTAAACCCCATAGAGAGTGTGTGAAGTCTTGACTGTAGATGGAGAACCTTTGTATTTTTTTACCTCATAAATGGTCACTAATTTATCCTATGCTATATATGCTTTATTTGAATCCTTGACATGTGACTACACATCATCAATGATTCTAACATAATCAACATTAAGGATTTGTCATTATTCATTTCATATTTCATGAGTGTATCGAAATTATTAGAAACCTACATAGTCCCTATCATGATTCCTCATAGCCCTTCAAACTCAATGATGGTGTCTATCTTCATTTTGTAGGTGGCATAGCTTGGCACTTTAAGAAGTTGGGCATAAGAGAGAACCAATTTTGGAGTAAACGTTGTAGAGAAAAAAAAATTATTACTATGAGAGAAAATTATAAGTATTTTTACTCACTAGTGTGAGAATTCATCTTGGAGATGAGAATGATAATTACATGCTCAAAAATGAGGATGCTTCTTGGGGAAATCAATTTCTTTATTGTCTGCATCATATTTAGCTTTGAGTTCTACTCATATTCTCCTTCATTGGTAGCATAAAACAAACAAAAAATATTCCAAAAATACTTTATAGATTAGCTCACCAAACTAAATGTTTCTATTATCATGAAGGGATTCTACCAAGGTAAAGTAGAAACCAAATCTCTCCTAAGCATCATGATTTTTTTTCATGGCCTATGAGTCTCCTTCTTGGCTTTCACTGGTCCCAACACTATCCTTCATATTGGACATGTCTGATAGTCTCTACACAAGTTGATGTTGTCTTAGGATTGTGTTCTTAATCTCGTGTCAGTCTTTGACACTTCACCTTATATAATTTATATTGTGATTTTTTTTATTCTAGGATTTAGCCATTTTTAGGCTTTGACATCATGTTGCATATGTCATTTATTAATCTAAGTGATTTCAACAAAAAATTTGGAGAGATTGTTGGAGCTATACACTTCACCCTCGTAAAATAGATTGAAAATTCTAGTTGGAATTTGTGATCTTGCTTAAGGTTTTCATGTCTCATGATGCTAGAATGTTAAGACTTTCTACACATCTACAACACATGTTCGATGTTTTAATTAACTTTTACTATAAATTATGTTGAGTCCCAATTGAGAGCAGAATAATGAGTGATAAAAATAAGCTTATTCAGCTAAGAATGAAATTTGACTTCTATGTTATACTTTATGGTACATCTTCATATCTTCACCATAGGCTTAATCTTATTCTATGATTTACTTTTTACACTTAACACTTCCATTTCATTTGACTCCCAATATGGAGTTAACTAGGCATTATTTGTTAACTACATCAGATTCTTTTATAATTATGCATTAATCAGGTTACTACATAGGTCCTAGGTCTATGTTACACCTCTTGGAATGAAATTTGCTTCAAATACTCTTAGGATTTTCTACTCTAATACTAGATTATTTCACATAATGAACTTGATGTTTAATTCATGAAAATAGAGTCTAATAAGTACACCATGAAGTATAATAGAATTAAACTGAGAGATCTGAAGGATCTAAGGAGTGTCTGTACAATTGGGGAAGTTTAGAAATAATAAATAAATATAATTTAGTATTTATAACTGATTTAACAATTCTAATAATCTATTCTAACACCTAAACACTCTGTACACACAAAAATTTCTAATCTTAGAACCCAAATCTGCATAATTTAAAGATGCAAGAAAAATCAATCCTTCACAAAAAAATCTATATATATATATATGGAGTCACCCATTTATGTAGATAGATTAATATGGCATTTGACATAAGAATTTATTTCATACTAGCATATAAAAATTAATTCTAAAATTTAAAAAACACTATTCATCACATGCCTAATCTAATTATTTAATCACAACAACATCATCATGAAATTATAATTACTCAGGATAAAATATTAAAATTCACATATAAGTAATTATTTCATAACTAGCAATGTATTACTACAACTATCTCAAGGCCTTAATGTAGTGTGTCTCAATACACGAGTGCATGTATTTATTAGATATGTATAAAATATAGGTCCAAAATTTTAGTTACAAAATAAAAATATTGTAGCATAATAAATTTGAGAATGATCACTAAGAATAATAAGGGCCTCACCTCTCCATCCCTTTATATAGGTTTCCTCCCAGAAGTCACTAAATAAGGTACAAATACAAGGTTCTCAAGGGTGTTGCATCCTCCCAATTAGTTATGGTATCATAATACTTGTCCCATTGGACCCTAAATTGAAATTAATCTCCATTTCAAAGGGTTAACTTCTTACATGCCATAATTTGCATGGTATCTAAACTCAATTATCTATTGGTCTTGACCTTCAAGGTGATTTAATGTAATACATGAGTAATTTTAGGTATATATTACCATAAAAATAAAACATGAAATACATTGTGAACATCAAATAGTTTGGTGGTAAGTCCAAATAATAAGTTACTATGTCCTTAGTCTCCAAGATATTGAAAGGCCCAAAAAAATTGAGGTTCCAACTTCAAACATTATTCATACTAGATAGGGCTATCGTTGGGTCTCACCCTTAGGTAGGAACACCTTATCCCCAACATTAAAGTAGCGATCAGTCCTCTTTGCATAAGCATACTTATTTTGTTGGCCTATAACAATATCAAAGTGCTACACTCATAAAATATGATCCTATCATGCATATATTTATCACTTTCTAGCTGAAAACTAATATAAATGTGCATAAAGTTATATCAAAATTAATTTTAGGGATTCCAATATCCAACAAGGAATAATATGTTCAAGGCTTTAAAGATGTTAAACTAGAAATTTCTCAAACAAAAATGGAACTCAATATAGATCATATATTTAATTAGGATCACAAAAGTATTATTTTAATTTTTTAACTAGAATTGTGCTTAATATATGATGAAATAAAATAAAAAATTCATCAATTTATAAAAAGGCTCTGATAAAGTAAGTGAAAAGAATAGGAAAAAATAGGAAATCAGTTTTGGCTTTAAAGCAGAGATTCGCAGGATCGATGAATTGTTAATCAAAATGTTACAATGTAAGACATCTTCTAAGGTTAATATTGTATCAATAATAAATACTCACAATTTAAAATAATATGGATAATATCCATGTAAAATGACTTCAAACAATATACATTATCTTTTATCTAGCTCATTTGAGTTCAAATACTTGATGCATAGAATCTTAGCTATGTGGTGAACATGGATAGTGCATGGAACCATATTTTAATTGTTTTTGAGGTTCTATTTATAAAATATTTATCCTATTTAAGGTAGAAACTAATAAAAACAATGATATGGTACTATATATCACAACAAATCAATCTTCCACCCTGAGTCTAAAAAAAAACATCCTCAGCCTAGCCTAATTATCTAACAATTGAATCATTTCAATACTTTATTGAATACAATAGGGTGTATAGATATCCATAAGGTATATCTTAAGTAAGTACATATCTCACTAACCAAATATATATGAAAAACTTTAATAATTCATAATAGTGATCGATGAAACTTGATCCTTCCTTATAATAAGATGAATCTTATTTTGTCTAAATTTTTAGGATCATAATATAGAAAAATATATATGAATTTATTTTGGAAAAATATTTATAAAAGGATATGGATCATATTTTGGAAGCAAGCTCTGTGGTATCATATTCCTACATGCATAAGTAATATACCACTGAATTAATTTTAATGTACTAAATAATGGGAGAAGCCGATGTAGGATAAAGATAACTCCATATTCCTTTTCCACAACACTATCTATAGTGAAGGAATATGTTGTAAAAATACATATAAGTTGTAAAGTTATGTTTTTCATGAATTTTTGCCCAATTATTTCAAATGATTAGACAACAACCATCAGTTGTTATTATTATTATTATTATTATTATTATTATTATTATTTATTTTACTTTATTGTGGTAATAAACTATAAGTGGGAACAATTGATAGTAGTTTATAATAGTTTATGTGGCTCTAATATCACTAGATAGTAGTTTCACACCCAGACAATAACCCCATGTTTCTCTAGTGTCCTAAGAATAGCACTAGTGTCATTTTTATAAGATTGTTCTTAATTTCTAGAACCTGTACCTATGTTTATGGGTTTTGTTCCTATATGCATATAATATGGAACACTATACTGTGCTTTTCGTAGTTTATTTAAGTTTCAAACCTTAATCCTCCTTACAAGTATGGAGTGAGTTGAAAATGTGTATTCATTATTAAGATAGGTTTACATTCCTCAACACCCCCACTATGAAGAGAGTTGCCTACATACCAATACTATAAGGAGGGATCAATTCTGATGTAATTATTCCACTTAGTGCTTGGTGCAAGTGCAAGTAAATACTAGAGTGATGGTGATCTTGAATACCTTGAGTGTGCTTGAGATTATAAGACTTTGAAATATGGGATAAAAATAGATGTAAATGATAATACGTAGAAGTAGGGAAGAATAGGGATTAATAACCTTGATTTTGCTCAACTTATTTCTTATTTAAATAGGCTTTTTGGATAGAGGTTGATGTGGTGGAAAAATAATATTCATGCAACACTATTCACTAATGATGTGGTACACATTTTTCATCCTAATGAGGTGTCCACAACAATATTTATAGTCGATAGGTGGAATGGGGTGCCACATTTCTTAAAAGATACATAAAGGGACTTGTTTTTGGCATCTAATATGCATATGGGTTAAAATTCCAAGTGGGGGACACCTTTTGGCATGCACATGGTAGTGAGAGATCTATGATTATGAGATATTCCTTACTCATTTTAAATCTTGTGCAAAGGTGTTATAAACACATGATAAATGGGATGAGTTTTCCTTGAGAAGACAAGAGAAAATGATCAAAATTTGAATCAATCAACCTTTACAGGTTTTTGATGATGAGGAGACAAGTGAATTATTTTAAATTGGAATATCCTTTAGATTTTTTACTTTCCATTTGAAACCCATGTGAAGTTGGCATATTTTCATGGTTGAGACTTGTATTAAGAAAATAATGACCCATCTATGTAAAGTGGCATTTATTTCTTAGATATTTTATGTGTTATTAGTGGTATATTCCCCATGTAAAGGGTTGGTACCAACTTGGGCCCCCATTGTTGTTTTCCTCATGGAAATTTCTATTAATACTTGTATCCTTTGCTTATTTAGTTAGGATAGAAGAGAATATGTGAGTTTAGGAAGGAAAGAATTTTGGATGCTTTTAAAATCCTCCTTGGAATGTGGCCATGTTTATATGAGTGTGATAGATAGCTTGTGAATCTATGTGAGAAGATTTTTTTAAATTTTATTATTGGGAATTGACTAATGAGAATTTAAGAATGGAATTTGTGAACCGAATCCATGTGTTGATGACAAATTTTATGTTAGAAGTTTTAGTTGTGGTTCTAGGCCATATCAAGTGGTATTAGAGCCACATCAACTAGTATCATAGCCACATCAAGTGGTATCAGAGCCACATCAAGTTGAATTAGAACATATTTTGATTCTGTAGGTAGAGGTTATGAGAGAGTTTAATGTAGGCTTGATAGAAGCCTTGTAATATTTTAGAGAGTGAATTTGTTTGTATGTTTTTATAAGTGTGAATATGGAGAATAAAAGTGGAAGAATGACACTAGAGAGAGAATGGGAGAAAAATATGAAGACATGGAGTAGACTATTTAAGCTACTACTCAAAAGAGTTGAGGATTGTGACATTTAATAAGATTTGTTGTGGGAGATTATAAACTCCTTGAAATCAAATGTGACTACATTAAAGAGAGAGATATCCACATGGAAGAAGGATTAAGAATGCAACCGTGTAGAGTTGCAGAGGGATAATAGTTCCATGATATGCAATATGAGTGAAAAGAAGAAAATGTTTGTCTTTGAAGATAATAAGGAGGTATTATATGAGAATCCCATAGATGAAGGAATCCTTATGAAAGATGATGTAGATGTGGTTTATTGTCCATCAGATGAAGGAAACCCATTGTGTGATGATGGGGAAGAATGTATGAAGAACCATGTGTGGGAAAATGTTTACATGGTTGAATGAAAATGTTTAAGAATTAAAGAGGTTCATGTGAGTGAAAGGACAAATCAAGGGGAGTTTCATGCTTCCATGGTGAAATAATTGAGTGAAGAGATTATGTAAGCCAGTACACAAGAAGTGATTGTGATAGAAATTCATCCATGTGATAGATCAAAAAATAGAGGTATGTATGAGGATATTTCAATCTTGGGAGTGGACAATATGGATATTTTTAGAGTTCATTGTGATGATGAATATCATGTAGAGAATGCTAGTATTACAGAGGAGATGTATATTTCTATGGAAGAAACATTGGATGCAATTTTTATTCAAGTAGGTACACATGTAGATGGTATTTTCTTGAAAGAGAGTACACATATGTATTTGAAGATGATATATGATGTAGCCATGAGAGAGGAGATACAAGTGAATATTTTATGTGGTGTCGATAATCCAATAGGTAGTTCTATAAGTGAACAAATCCAAATGGAGTTTAGGTGGATGTGGACAGTTTGTGGTTGGATAGAGCTCACATGGGAAAATGAGATTCATGGTAGAGAATATTAGAGTTAAATTTATGATGGTGGGATTTAACCCATATGTAAATCGATTGATATATGGATATTTTTTTGAAGGATAAAGATGGTTTTCAGTTCCACGAGGATAGTTTTGGGGCTAGTACACAGATGCAAGAAGTAGAGAAGGAAGAAGAATAATATTTTTATATACATGGTGTATTGGAAGGAGATGTCATGTTCATTATTCCTATTGACCAAAATGGTTGTTATACCAGTCACCCCATCTATGTGATCATGATATCACATTATTTTCTTTGGATGTCTGATGTCGGAGAATCTAAGAGATTGAGCAGTCTTGTGTCAACCAAAAATAGAGACTTGTGTTTCTTCATTATTTTCCAAAAACTAATTGTGATGAAAAAATCATGAAAAATCATTGGAGATAATTTTTTTAAATTGGAGGAGAATGATGTGGGTATAAAACACTATTCACTAATGATGTGGTAGACAGTATTCATCCTCATGAGCTATCCACAATACTATGTATGGTGGATAGGTGGCATGGGGTGCCATATTTATTGAAAATCACATAAAATGAATTATGTTTGGCATTTATTATGCATATTGATTTAAATTACAACTCGAGGATACCTTTTGGGATGTACATGCTAGTGGGAGATCCATTATTATGAGAGATTCTTTACCTATTTAGAATCTTGTGCAAAGTGATTGTACATGCATGTTAAATAGGATGAATTTTATATGAGAGGACAAGAGAGAATGGTCAATAGGAGAATAAATAAATATTTGGAGTTTTGTGATGATGAAGAGACAAGGTGCACTATTCCAAATTGGAATCTTGTTTAGCTTTTTGAATTGTCATGTGAAGGCCATGTTGGAGACTTAATTTAACTAAATAGTGACCCATTCATGTAAAATTTCATAGTTTTTTTTATATTTCACGTGTTCTTGGTGACAGATTCCCCCATGTAAAGGGATGGTTCCAACATTGACCCCTTCATTGTTTTCCTCATGTAAATTTATATTAATACTTATATCCTTTGCTTGTTTAGTTAGGCTATAAGAGGTTAGGTGATTTTTTGAAGGAAATGCATGTGGATTCCTTTGGATTCCTCGTTTACATGTGGCCAATTTTTTATGAGTGTGATAGATAGTTTTTTGACTCTACGTGAGAAGCTTGTTTAAGCTTGTATTCATGGGAGTTGATTAATGATAATTTATGAATTGAATTTGTGAATTGAATCCTTGAGTTGATGAGAAATTTTATGTGAGAATATTTTGTTGTGGTTGTAGGCCACATCAAGTGGTATTATAGTCACATTGAAGGTCAAAAAGTCTTCTATTTATAGTGTTTTTTAGCTTGTATAGATAATAAAATGTGCTTAGGCTGACCTTAGGAGTGGTACACATGCAAAAAAAAATATATTTTATAGATTTAGGGAGAGGGACACTCATGATATGTTGGGGACATTTTCACCATGTGTTTATAGTGTCCTTACTGTTGCATTAGTCTCCAACTACAAGGTTGCTATGTATAAAGGGTTAGGATTTGGAAATGCAAGTACGTCACTATGTTTTGGATAATTAGAGATGTTTGTGGTCTATAAAATGGATATAAAAATGTGATAAAGGATTTAAGATAGGTATAGGGATAAGATAGGAATAGGTTATCTCAAATAATACTCTTAGCATATAAATACCACTCTTAGTGATTAGATTCCCCCCCCCCCTTTCTTCTTAGAAATGCAGCAAAGTGAAATGACTAGTATAAAGGAATAAAGAAGCATTCCTAGACATACCTAGGAATTGAATCCTATATAGCTAAGTCTAAGTATATGAAGTTGTGTCTACATATGTGAATAATGATCTAAAGTATTAACTACAATAAAACATGCATAAAAAATTCATTACTTAAGAATTATCAAAAGCCAAAGACTACGTTGAACAAAGTAACTATGTAAATATAAGAAAAGATATAGGAAATAAGAAAGGAATGAAAACACCTCATTCAATACATAAACCAATGCATGAACCTTATGACAAGCTATGTGTGTGTGTACATAAAGATCAAATCACTGAGTAGCTAGGATTGAGTTGATATCTTGGTCAATCCTCATATGTGTGTCACTAAATAACTCAATCCAATTTTGACTCCATCATTGCCCATTCTTATTTGGTAAATGATGACCAATGAATATTTTTGATTAGACTATAAGTCTGTTGAACCCTCTCACATGGGTGCCTCAAGAATTCAAGTAGGTTAGGAATCCATCATTGGCCACCCATATATAGTAGATGCATCTCAAATTGGACTACACAAAGTGATAATAATGTCTAACTAGGTATATCTAATAGTGTATATTATTTCTATGGCTACTCAAGTACATTAGGTAGGTTTAGGCCACTCAGAAATGATAACCACTAAAGATGGAAAAAGGCATGAAACTATTGACAACCTAGAATATGATAGTAAGTGTATACATCATTGATAATGACATGAACTTTTCCATTCCATTAGATCAACTTATGTGTAATTGAGGATATGGAAATTATGTTCTGCGCATATGCCCCCAATCTGATATTTGAGTATACTGCATATTTATTAAGTTATAATAACTATATTTATGTGTGTGAACTGAATGTGAGAGTGATCATGCCCCCAATCTCAACAACTAATATCAATCTAAGCTAAAATTTGTGTATATAAGAAAAATATAAACATAATTATCAAACCTATAGCTATTTTTATGTAAATATATACTATACCTAGTGTATTTTTCTAGTTAATCTAGACTACCCTAAGAATGGGGCTACTAGATAGTAGTGATATGTCTTAGTTAGTAGTGCCATCTGGCGCAAGTGTCTTATTTTGGGTGCTAATATCTATCTAGTCTAAAATGTAAGTGATTGAATTGCTTTTCGAGTCCTTATTTTTTTCTTATGTTTTACTTGTGTCTAATTTCTTGAACATGATCCATGAATATAAATGTAAGAGCCTGATCTTTGTAAAAAACCCCTATGAATTAACCCTCATTTGAGGGTATTTGTTGACCTATGTAACAACTATCATCAAAAGAAAACATTGTATGAAATGTGTTAAGTGGATCATATATGATAACTATATGATAATCTAATACATTATACAAACATATAATTGGAACATAATGGAATATGAACATAAGTATGTAGTGTAATTTGTGTTTTGTATCTAGAATTGCACAATGGTGTCAAGATAAATGTAATAAATGTGTATAATAGAAAATCTAAGTATCTACCTAAGGGGATGGGACATAATGTCCATCACAACACCCAAGTAGATAGTGTAGATGCATGAGGTTCCTCATGGCATCAAAAATTAATGTGTGTAACAAGAAAAGACATGTGTCATGGCGATGAATCATAAAAGAAAACATGCATATAAAACACATGAGGCATGTAAACTAGGCCAAGGGGCCACCTTGCAATGAAAATGGGCACATGTCACTAAATATGGTAATAGAAGACACACAAGGACATGAAAAAATGTCCACATATATAAGCAACAAGAAATTTGGATTAGAAATAAATAGGACATGTTCAAATGTTTGCATATAGAATTAGGAAAGCACACATAGTGGACATGGTCACATATCCTAGGCATACAAGAATAAAAATGGAATAGAGCCAAATAATAATGTCATATTCAAATGCCCTCAAATAAAAAAAGCATAAGAAAATACAATCAAGTCTAAATTAAGAAAAATAGAAATGAAATTATGTATGAGTGTATTATAAATATATGAAATTGTGATGATTTACATGTGTTGAGTATAACTAGTGATAGTTAGTAAGAAATTAGAGTATGAGTAGTAATGATCAATATCAAGACATATCAATGAATAAACTAGAGTGTAAAGAATGTAAGGATAGAACCTGGTAATAAAAACTATGTATGAGATGCCCTCGAGTGGGTGGATCTATCAAATGAATAAACCTAGATTTTTGTATATGCCCCCAGTGGGTAGATGATAGAAAGTATGGATTGATCAAGTAGACTAGAGTCGTGTATGTAATTTTCAAGCACTTGATAAGACCAACTGAAGCATATATGTATTATAAAACTAACTATACTAATATAGCTGGCATTTTTAGTGTTTATGAAATAGAATAAATATATACATAGAGATGCATATAATTAACAAAATTTGTATTTTTTGTGTAATATTTGATTTTTTTTTGATTTGACATGTTATAATGTTTTTGTATTTTATGGATATAAGCTATAAACAAGTAAATGAAAATAAACTAAGTAAAAGGAACAAGAGAGAAGAAAGTGTGTATAAGGAGAATAAATTATAATAACCAATTAATATCATGAGATACTCTATCACTATGACCTATGTCGAATAAGGGAACTATGATCCCGCATGCTATGTGAAAAGATAGTCGTGATCCCATAAACTATTATGTGAATTAATCTATGCTGGTATTTGCCTATGTAATGATGTTATTAATAAGTTTCATTGACTGTTATGCCTTATGAATTATATGGGTTTTAGGAACCTATCTGGTATAAGAAGAAGTTTTAGGTGATGTAGGTGACATGTGCTGAGATCACCAAGAACCTAATGATACTAGTCTTTGCATAAACTAAGGAGAGGGATGTCCTCTAGAATCTATGACATATCCCTATTACAAGGGTCACCCTAATAATGATCTCCATGGGAGAGTATGTGTATGTGTCATTACGAGAGGATTAGACCTCACTTACACTAGTGACTCTATTCAACTCTATGATGTATGCATAATAACTATACTCTAACCTATAACTAATAACTATGAAATATCTAGTAATGGTGTTATAACTATAATTGGTAATTGGTAACTATGATGGAACTACTTGTAGGATAGGTAAAGTATAATCATATGGGACACCCTCAACATTAACAAATTTATTAACCAATATGTACTTCATGCATCTATGTATGATAGATGGGATGGTGTGGAGCTTTTGTAACCATGGACTACCCAATGATATATCAAACACACCTATACTAGGTACTACTAGTAATTTAGTGTCTATGTGTGTTGACACAACCTATAATGGGAGCTTAATATCCTTGAAGGAGTTCTAAATGTGACCACTAAAACTAATGATGACTATGTTTATGGGGAATATATCATGTTTTGAGTACCCAAAATGCTATAAAATTGTCATAGTGCACATGCTTATGCTTGAACCATTGTCAACCGTAACACTCTAGATAAGATAATGATCTCTAAATGATCTTATGAAGAGTTCATGCAAATATGTATCAAATTAATGATTTATTGATCTAATAATGTGATGAGTACTCTACATGGCACTATGGTATGGCACATGTCAATAATGTTGTGTAGCAAATATGCCTCCTCTTTAACTATATGATATGCAGCTGATGGTGGATGTTCCTGGTATGTGTAGTGAACACATGATGTGCCACTTACCTCATTCGTTATGTGCTTCATAAATATATATGAGAATATCTTAATTGTTTTAGCTTGTGTTTACTATGATTTTGGTGCTTCTGTGGGTGTGCACACATCAATAATATTAGCTTTAATTAAATCTTCTATCTTGTGTAATAGGCTTATGCATTGTTTTGTGGTGTAGCCTAGTGCCCTGTGATACTCAAAAAATGCATTAAAATCATAATTATTTGGAAGAGTTCATGTTTTCTCAACCTATTCAATGGGAGGGAGAGATATGACGATGCATTCTAAGAGGTATTGTAAGACCCATATTGGTGACTCTTTAAGACTAGTGAAGACTCAACATGGAGAAGAAGATAAAACCAATCTATGAGATGTTTTTGAAGATGTGTTGACCATGGTATTTTTCACTCTTACTCTCAATGGAACTTACCTTATATGGAGGCTTGTTTGAAATATTAATATTTAATTTTTATCTATTGGTATATTTTATTTTCACCATTGATAGGATCTTAACCGCTCTTTCTTTAACTCTGTGGCATAAATTGGTAAATGTAGGAACTTATTGAACAATATAGCTTCATGTAATGGTGGAAAGGGATTTTGTTTAAATATGACCTAAAGCTCTCTGTCTATCATAAGGTTGGTTAATTTGGCTAATAAAGTCTTCTATTGTAGTACATTATCAATGATAGGCTCAGTTACATTTTTTTTATTATGCCACTTGTGCATATGATATATTGTCACTAATGTTGATGGAAAAGTGCGATAATAAAATGTTAACTAAAGGTTTTAATGTCATGATATATTGATTTAGTAAATCATAAAATCATTGTAGGGAATAGTCTTTTAAATTACATGGAAATAACTTCATAAGAAGCCAAGCATTGGACACATATTCCAGGCATGCTATGTGAAAAGTTCTAAGATGATACTCTAGGTCACCCTTACCATCATATAATGTAAGCTTGGGTGCCATAAAACAAAATGGGAAGTGTGTTTCTTCTCTATGACATGCTAAAGGTATATGTAAGAGAATATCATAATCAAAGGAATGTGAGGACTTACTGGATCCATTACCAATATGTGACACCTTAGATTATAGATTATTAATTTTATGCATAACAGATTATATATCTGCAGAGTAAGAACTAGCTAGGAGAGTTGTATCTTTCACTAAAGGTTGTTGAATTAAAATCTTAGGTTATGTTAGTTGAGATAGTTGAGTTGGCCCCATTGTAGGTGTAAAAACATTACTAATTGGGGGAGTTGAAGATTGACCATTATTTATTTTTGGGAGTTCATCCTGAAGTATAGTGATTTAGTGATTTTGAATATTCATGTGTTTGGACATAATGTGTTATAATTATTACTTATGGATCTCATCAAATATATTGGTAAGTTTTGCCTTTATAATTTGGAAGCTAAGAAAATAAGTGTTTGTAATATTTTGAGCATTTAAAGAACATTAATGTAATAAGAATTGCAAAAAAATAAATATGCAATCAAATCTGATATTTTTGAACTAAAATCTCAGTATAAGTAGAAACAGGGCACAAACCCTAATTGTGTCTAGGGTTAGGGTTTTTCAAACTAGGGTTATTTTTAAAAAAATCATATTTAAATAAATGAATCCCTAATGTGAGATTGATTTAATGAGTTATGTTGTGCCAAAAAATTATAAAAATAGAAGTATTTAACCCTAACTTAATTCACACAAATTTATACAATGCAAACTAGGATTTTAGTAATATTCAAAGTATGTTGGGTTCATTATATGATTTAACCTTTTAGGGTTTAGCTATTGAAATCGTAAATTAGATTAAAAGGCTGAGTTGTCTAAATTAACGAAATAATATGAAATAAACAACACTTGATTTTTTATATAATTTGACTTTCTTTAATTCTAAAAATGGTAATAAATATGTGCAAATAGAGACTTATCTAGTAAGCAGTTGTCATGGAATGCCTATGTACTTGAATTAGATTCTTTATTGGACCATAACACCCTACCTAAAAAGTAGCACCATATGGATCTAGTGTCCTTGGAGATAGTGTCCTCTTTGGAGGACTATTCGTAATTTATAGGAGCATATAGACTTGTAGTAGAAAAATAATCCTTGAACAATCTAATAGTTAAAAAAGGAAGTGCCATCAAGGAACGATTAAAGGAAAGTAGGAAGACACCACAACTAGAAGACTTGATAATTGACATCCAAAGTGACCTTTAAGCACTAGTCAAATACCATTACTTAGAAAATTATGGTGACATCTAGACCTAAGATGGAATCCAATGACTCTCCTAACTTTAAGCACAAAAGATCCAAGAATCTAAAACATTGAGGAAAACTTGTGACCATAACAAACTCTTCAAAATCTAGATCATTAATTCCTACAATGATAGAAAATAAAATCAAAATTTTAAGTTGTCCAAGTAGTTTTAAATTAATTATATTCCTTTGATTCAAGGAGGTAGACATTCACATAGCCAAATTCACTAGGAGGAAGGTTAAGAGGTCAAAAAAATCTAATAAATCTTCTAGAGAGTTAGCTTCATGGTATTTATGAAAAAAATATTATCAAAAAAAAAAGAATTACATGGAGGATATCTTTAATGATTGAATTTAGCTAGTACCACTAATAATATCTTTTCAATTCAATAACATTTATCATCAAGAGATAATAGCCTCTGATGAATAATCTCTGAAAGTTAGATTCAACATCAGTTCTCAAGCCTCTAAGAAGAGCAAGAAAATTTGTCAAACTTTTTTAGTACCATGGAATGTTGACTACATAACATGATATTACTTGACCTAGATTATCTTTGAAGATAAATCCAACTGTAGAAATATCTTTCTTACCTTTGGATGACCCATCAAAGTTTAGGATGACCTAATTACCACTTTGGGGCTTCTAAGAATCCATTATCCTTTTATTTTATTATGAGGATTGAGATTGATGTTATTTTATATAAATTTCATTTCAAGATAATATGGCATTCCTATCTAGTGATTTTATAATTTAGAGGTAGAACCTTACCCTTAAAACATATTGACAAAGTGCTTTGATTTTAAGAGTAATATTTATTTACAAGGATAGGTTATTAAAGACACTATTGTTCATTTCTTTCCATAAGCTCCAAGTGATCTAAGATAGGATCATAGCCAAAATACTTTCAACTTGAATCCCTTCCTATTCTATCCAATTAATCAATTATTTTGGAATATATACTACTGATATCCAAAGTGTTCACCTTTTCTTAAATAATTAAGACTAAATTCTACATGAAAAAATGCAATGTAGGATGACATGGTTTTGTGTTTCGAAATTACAATTACATAAGGTGCATGAAGAGGCCCTTAAAAACTATTACACAGTGAAATTTTATCCTAGAAAATAAATTTCTTCTTCATGATAAACCAAACATCTATGTTAGATTTAGGAAGACCCTGATGGATGTATACTTTTTCCATAGGGGAAATTGGAGAATTAAAATAGGATGTTAAATTTGTATACTCCCATTTCACTAAATAATTATTGGAATGATCTCCATTCCATTTTAAGCCATCAATCTCTATTGAGTAATTTAATATGGTGAGTATTTATAAAGAATTTGAAATAGATAAGGTGGTGAAAGGAATGGTTGGCTATACAAGGACATAGATATTCCCTATTGCTCTGAAGGTCTTAAATGACATAAAATACGTTAGTCTTATTATTTATCATGACGATTTATTTATATATTATACTAAATAAAAATAAATGATAAGCGATAACTTTTATATTTCATATTAATATTTCAAAACTATTTTATAATAATTTATATTATGAAAATAAATGTTTTAAAAAATATTTGTTGTGGAACATAAAATTTAATTCTGTGTATTATTTTTTGAAAGTAAGCTAAACACAAACAATATATATAAAAATAAAAAATAACTAATCCTTATTCTAATTATCTTTGTGATACGTAACATGATGTTGGTAACCTCGATTAAATAAGATCTAAATTATCTGGATTGTGCCCTTGATTAAAGAAAACAGAGTTAATCAGCCCCCTATATCTAGTACTATATTACCTCGCCATTACTTATTATTATTATTTTTTTAAATATTAAAACACAAATTTTTTTAACAACTACTACTTCTTAAAAAAAAAATACAAAATATAATAAATTATCATTTATTAACAAGAACCCGTTTGCATCGAACATAGGCGTATATTCTGTCACTAAAAAGAAGGGGCTATTTTGGAAGAGCAATTGTTTGTTTATAAAAGAATTGGTACATATAAGATTAAAAATTACTTATGTTTTTAAAAAAAAAATTAAGACATATTTTTTTAACAACTACTTCTTAAAAAAAAAAAAATACAAAATATAATAAATTATCATTACCCGTTTGCATCGAACGTAGGCGTATATTCTGTCACTAAAAAGAAGGGGCTATTTTCGAAGAGCAATTGTTTGTTTATAAAAAAATTGGAACATCTGAAAACACTGCACACGTTCGTAAAAATGATTCTCAAGTAAATGGTTTGATGAAAGAATTTTGTCTGTGATTTAAGGTAACAGCTCCACAGAACGCACTCTCAAAGAGAGCCGGAGAACTCACAGCAAAACTGTGCCGATATTCCAATGCCGCCTATATTCACATAGACGACTATTACAATTTGTTTGAAAAAAGGGTGGACAGGGCGGGGTTTGTATCCGTATTGCTTAATAGAGAGCATTTCCGTATTGGTTACTCAAAAGAATCTTTGAGTGACCATCTAAAGTTGATAACAAAATAGGAATAAATTAATTTCCCCTCTGGTTTCCTCGTTGTTGAGAATGCATATACCAGTAAGCTATAGTGGAGTTTAAAGCAGAATAATAGGATAGATAGTTGCCATGGGAAAGTATGGATTAAAAAGCTTTACTAGATGTAACAGGCTTTCAGGCACCCATGCAAATTAGGTGGAAATGTTACTCAGGGTGTTTCCATTTGTGAAGCAAATATTTTTAATGTGAGAATGATTCTTCTCAAATAATATCAATTAATATTCATGTTATGGCCTATTTTGAAAAGCAATGTATAGTTTGTATTTTCGTGTGATTATAGGTCTGAGAAAAATTCAAGATTTCTGTTGCCATTGTTTTGGTTGTTCATTAAACGTAATCTTTTAAAAGAAGTGTATTTTTTCTCCTTGATTTATACAAAGTATGTTTTAATTTATTAATTAATTTTAAAAATATATAAAGCAGTTTATGATGATCTGAAAATTAAAAGTAAGTCCATAATATTGATAATTTTTTTATATTTAATAAACTAATTAATTCTTTACAATAAATAAAACGAAAGTTAAAAAAAAAAAAAAAAAGAACTTTGTATTAGGAAAGAAATTGAAGTTAATATTTAAGTAGGTTGAAAATAATTTAAAATTTTAAATAATAATAATAATAATAATAATAATAATAATAATAATAATAATAATAATAATAATAATAATAATAATAATAATAATAAATTCTTGAATTATGTTTAATATTTTAATAAATAGGTTTTTATTTTCATTTATAGAAAAAAATAATAAAAGCAAATAAAAATGATAAAATAAAATAAAAGGTAATATTAATTAATATAAAAAATAAAAACATAAAAAGTAAACATTTCTAAAAAAAATTAGAAAACATTTAAACATAATTAAATAATGTAAAGAAGAAAAGAAAAGAAAATGTAGTGCTCATTTTGTATAGTGCTCATCCCTTTGATGTTTAAAGATTTGAGTTATGCATTTTATTATTGTGATTTTGGACTTATGATACTTTACACGTTATGTGGAAACATGAATTGTCTATTATTGAAATATGCTTTGTTTTGAGTCTTTGCATGACAATGACACGATACTCTACTAGTATTCGTCTTAATTAATTTTATAAGGATGTTGATATTCTTGCATGAGTGATAACGATCCATTAGAATTATGTTGATTTAGGAGTTGATTATGCCTATGATGAATTTTGAGCTAACAACACTTGAAATTATTTTCCATATACTTGTGAATGAACAATACACATATGTCATATTTTAGATTAAATTATGATCATGAATGCATGACTCCCCTTGAAATGTTTATTTTGTGTGATTAAATTGAATGTTTGTGCATTGTTTATTTCTATAGCTTCAACATCTAGGACTAGATAATTTTATGGGTGAAACAATTGTGAAAGTGATAGGGATTGCCAACTAAAGAACAAGGACCACAATAAAAATCCTCACATCATAAATACCTAACCATAGACCCTAAAATAGTCCTTGAATCCTATCTAATCCTAATTGGTTATTTAGATAGTATTTGTGTAATGCCCTATTTTGTATATTCGTCATCTCATAATATATGAGGATCATAGCCATGAATATTATGTTAAAAATTATGAACTTATAATAGCTTACATGTCATGTGGAGACATGCATGTTCTATTATTAAGATACACCATGTTCTGAGTCTTTGAGACAATAACAAACACATTTTGCTAATATATGTCATCTATGATTATATAAGAATGTTGATATGCTTACATAAATTTAATATGATCCATTATGACTTGATTATGCTTAGGATGAATATTGATCTAACAACACTTGAATTATTGCCCATATGCTTGTAACTGAAGATGGCACAACATGTCAAATATGATATTGAACATTTATCATGGACGCTTTGTTTCCCTTTAAATAATTTTGATTATATGTGATTGAATTGAACTCTTGCACATTATTTAATTTTTTAGCTTTAGCTTCTAGGATTGGGGAATTTTATTTATGCAGTGAGTGTGTAGGTGATAAGGATTAGAAACTAAAGAATGAGGACTATGCTAGACATTTTCACATCATGACTACCCTCAATGTTGACCCTAAAATAACCCCCAATCCTGCTTAAATCTTAGTTGATTTCTGGGTCATTTTTTGATTGTCTCTTTTAACATTGCATGTGTTATTGTATGTTTTTAAGCATTCATTAGAGTTGTTTTAGCCAATCTATTTTCCTCAGGCCTTAACTATGAGTAGTTCAATGTCTAGGAAGCTTAGTTGAGTAGTTTTATAGTTGTTCATTATTTATTATTATAATTGAACCTTGTATGAGGAGGAATATATCTCAATAGTTTTGAGAGGATTGCAAGCACCATCATGCACCATTAACGTCATGGATGGAACATCCATTTAATAAACCCATTGGTTGGTAGGAGAGTTGGTTGACCCTATGTTATTGCAAGAGAAGGGACACTTGTCACCCTCTCATTAGATATTTAGGAATGGTAAGGATGTCCATTTGAGGTAGGTGATGCTCTCATAATGGAATGTCTTTCATTCATAGAATTAGAGAACATAAAGAGAAGGAATATAAATAAATTAATTGTAGACAATAGATCCTCAACCATGTGACAACTTGTGGAAAGGTTTGTAAGATATTTTTAAGTCAATAGGTATACCTTCCCTTGTGACTTATCATTTATGTGATTTTGGTAAATTAAGTTTGTGTGATTATTGTATTAAATTTGTGTTATCCCATGGGAGTATGGCCACCAAGATTACTCCCTCTTTTTGTACTATTTTCCATGATTTTGCACTAGTCACCATGTAATTATATTTCCACTATGTGGATTTGGAAGTATGTATTCCTCTTTATGAACTAGAATGTCTAAGCTTGAACTAGTAATGGGATATTAGCACCTTGTTGTCATTAAAATTAGATTGTTATGTTGGTAATGTACTTGTCATAGTGGTAAGTTACTTATGCAACTCTATGAGATATATAATGAGCATGTTGGTAGGTTTTTGGTGCTCTCCAGTGATTTGAATGCTAGTAGGATGCTTATGCCCTCCAATGACCATGAGATAAATAAATCAAAATAAGATCAAAAGCATGGTGGTAGGTTGTTTATTCCTTGTCATGGCCATGCAATGAAAACCCAATAGTGAGGTATATCCTATTATATTTAATCTTTATAGTGGGACAAAATCATGAGTTTTGATTGATTACATGCATATTTATCATTTTGATATTATAATTATTGTTTTAGTGCTTTAAGTAATTGTGGTAGAGGTTGAAAGAATTCATGTTAAAATTTGGGTCTAGGAGTGTCTCTTTTAGATGAACCCTTATTAATATCTTGATGCATAAATAAATTGACCAACCCCTAACTACATATACCTTGATGTGAAAATTCCAAAAGATGGGAGTCTTAAGCTTGGGGTGTCTAAAATAGAATAGAATAGATAAGGAATGTATGCTTGATTCTAGTTCTTCCTTATTTTATAGCTAATGAAATTTGGGTTATAAAACTGACTCTACCTCCTATTTTATGATAATAATTAATTCCATCCTTTGGCTTAAGGCCTAAATTAGTAGAGGTATTGCTGAAATAAATTGATGACCATTTACAAGATCAAGTGATTTGAGTCATGGTAGTAAAATGATATTGTTATTTATGGTTGTTTCATGGGGTATTATTGTGTTTGATTAGAAGAATGATTATGGTCATGTTGGATCTATTATGATTATATAGTTATAACCAACCAAATATTAGAACTATGTATGTACCTTAATTGAATTCCCAAATTTACCTCGATGTTAGCTTTTGTACCTTAGTTATCCTATAGATTTTACACACTATTTGAGGCTTCCAAATTGTAAGAGCTCATAAGGTTGTTTTATGGAATCACTCTATTTAGTAGGATTTTATGGTCAAACGTATAAAATCTAAAATTTAATAAGTGAAAAAAACCTTAGATCTTAGGAAGGCTCGAGAGGTGGGGGAGACTTCAACCAATTGGAGGTTAGCATGTGTCCTAGTGTTAGTCTCTTAAAGTGTCATGGTTGTTAGTATTTTTATATGTCATTACCAATTAGTGGTAACCACTAACCACCTATCAAAGGTGTTATCATAATAAGACTCCAAGTATTATCATACATTTGGAGGCCCTATCTAATTGATGCTCACCATGTGGACACCTATAATATGTTTCAGACTTATTAGTCTCATAGGGCTATTAGAACTTAGGAAAACTTTGATAATCAATGATTATGACATGGATACATATTAGAGGTGTTAGACATGTTAGTCTCCTAAAGCTATCAGAGCCCATTAAGGCTTGGACATTAAAAAATTACCATATGGTAACTTGTTAAATGTGTTAATAGCATCAGTGTGTCACAAATATTTGAAGGTTTAGGAGGCTTTCTTGAATAATAAAATTACAAGTGACAAGGCTATGGACTATGTAGTGAAGATTTTATGATATCTCTTAAGTTGAAACCTAGCATACTTTTATCTATTTGTTTAATGAGGATAAAGAAATAAGGTTCATAAAACCTTCAAAAAATTTAAATTTTGAGACACTATAGAATCATCGAGACCATGTCATGTGATATGACCTTAGGAGGATCAAGTTGTGGAGATATATATGTATAATGAAATCTATTGAAACCAACTCACCATGATCATTCTATGTGGAACAATCCTAGGTGGTCATCAATTAGATAACAAAGATTAAGACTAAATTTTGGTAAAATGTTAAAACATAGAAACACTAAGATCATTACACATGGAATGATATCATTAATAAAAAATCCAAAGAAAGGCCACACAATTTTTTATGATCCAGATTATGAAGTCTTATGATGCTTCCATGTGGTATCATCACGTAAACTTGTGACATAGTGGGAAACTCATTATTAAGAAGGTAATGAAGTATTTATATTTATGATAATATGTTATATGGCATCATCTTATGAATTTAGACCAATATGGTATATTGAACATGATGAAATAGTCCCAAATCACTAAATGATTGACATCACATTAGGTGGCCTAATCTTGGTCATTTGGCTGAGTAGAGGAAAAATGCTAGGGCCACTGAATGGGGAAGAGGTTTAAATGACAAGGAACATCCACATGTCAATAGATCAACTACGTAAAAATCTTAAACCAGAGGACCCAAGCTATTTATCCATAGATCAATTGAAAACTGAGATGACATTGTGTGGAACCATATCATGGGCTAAAGTAATGATAAGAGGCATAGACCAAATTAGTATGACTAATTTGAACTATCTAAGTAGTGAGTCAGAGGGAGGTGGTGGTTTATTCTTTGGAGAATTTGTTGTCAAAGGCACATGATTAGGTTTAGTAAACCCATAATCTATAGTGAGATTTGAGTTAGACACATGGCATTATCTAGACAACATGAAATTAATGCTAATCTAAGCTATCGTAGATAATAAAATAGAATTGATCTAGACATCTAGACTAACAACTAAAAGTTCTAAGTAAATTTGATAATGTTATTGAACAATAGATAAATTATATAAAAGAAATTGTATTTGGCAAAGACTTTCTCATGTTTCATGATCATTTTATGAATGTTATGTTTATTTAAAAACTGTGCATGATCATTTTGGTTTAAGATGACTCTTTATACATTGGTAGCTCTAGGCAAGTTATTATTTTGTATAGGTTTCAATGTTTTTAAAAAATTTAATAATTTTTATTTTTTTAGGTATAATAATGAGAGGACAATCAACACTTTATATTTTTGATGATATTATTGGAAATGAACATACCATTTAGGAAGGGAATATATATGTAGGACCCCAAATTCTCCTAGCCATGAAATAAATGTTGGGTATCCTACCTAAAAAATTATCATAGTGTAGGAATAGATAAAAAGGTATACCCCATAATGTTCATAATTTGAAGACAGATCAATAGTGAGTGAGACAAGGAGACCTCATAATTCTAACATACATAGGTAATATGGAGAGGGAGAAAGAGAGAGATATTTTAGTCCCTTGCAATAACAATCACAAGGTGGTCTAGAAAAGATGCATTATAGAGGTGAATGTAGGGAGAGTCAATATAAATACCATCCTCCTATATCAACATTAGGGGATTTGATGAAGGATTTGATGATACTTCACCCACCTATACTTGATGGAACAGAAGAGGGATTTGTAACAAATGTTTGGATTGGTAGTATTCACAGATGATTCACATTGTATGGTTGTTTTCCCAATGGGAAAGCACATTTTAGAACCCATATGTCGAGATATGTAGTGAATATGATGTGGGAAGGTGATGAACTAAAGTTACATATAACATCAAATTATCTCACATAAGAATTATTTGAAGAGTGATTTATAGATCGATATCTATCACATAATTATGTGCAGAATATAGTGGTTGAATTTCATGAGTTTTAACAAGGGAACGACATAGTGGCATAGTATGAGTTTCATTTTGTTGATATGGTAGGGTATGTGAAGGGATATAGTAATGAAGTAATTTAATTTAATAGGTTTACCTAGGGCCTAAACTCATGTTTAACTAGTGTAATGCACATTTTAATTTGTAATTATAGGATATAAAGCTTCTTTAGCTAAGGAGTCTAGAAGAAAAACTCAAGGAGCACAAGACATGTTTTAAGGTAAGAATTAGTCCTAACAAGACTCAATAGTGTAAGATGAAAAAATTATACGTAGGATAAGTTGGAGACCACCCCAGTCTAATTTAAAAACCATATAAACATCAACAAAAAATAAACCATTTAGTTATAGTTTAATTTATAAACTAATTTGAAAGGCACCATAAAGGTTAGATTGATACTAGGCTTCAAGATTGATAACAAAATAGACCCACATAAACCCAACAACTTGTATAACTAGGGCTATCTTGGTCTATTACTATATTTAGTTAGAGTCTAGTTGGATCCAAATGCATGAAATTTCCCCATGGGATCCACCACCTACTAGTAGGTAGAGGAACCTTATGTTACAATATAAAGTTGATCATATAGAGTGAGGGGATATGATTTAAAAAATTGTACATGATCATGATGTTGATCATTACATAGTGGTCATTAAGACCACAAGTAAGATTAATTAAATTTTTTATCTCAATGTTATTTGATTTAAAATCATTTTATTCCTTTATATCTTCTTAAAACATGGACCAATGTAGGATGTTGGATTCTAGGCAATTAAAAAGTTAGGTTGTATAATTAATCACTAGAGCTAAGATGTCCATTAGCTCTTTAGTAAGATATTGTTTTTAGACCTTTATTTTTGCATCATATCATTAGGCATGTATGGGGTTGGTTTGGTTATGGACTCCCTTATAGATAATAATGCTAATTTAGATGATCATAATAAGGTTACCAAGTGTGATGATGACTTTAAGATTTTCTCAATCATCTCAAGGATCATGAGGTTCATTTCCCTCTACATGATTTATACAATGTAGATGAAAATGAGCCTACAAAATATTTTTATATGTTTTTTATCATAGTAAGTGACATATCATAGGAAGATTCATATGAGGCTTATCTAGATGATCATCCTATTTCATAAGATTTTGCAAATGGGTTTCCTAATAAGTTCACTAGGTGCCCCTTAAAGGGAGATTGATTTTTTGATATATTAAGTTATAAGAAATGAACCCATCTCAAAAAAAACATACCAAATGACCACACCTAAATTTTGTGAAATAAATATGAAACATGAGAATTTATTAGAGAAGTATTTAATTCATCCAAGTGTTTCTCCATGGGGAGAACTTGTCATCTTCTTGAATAATGAGGATGGAACCCTCCACTTAAGTTTTGATTACCATCAATTTAACAAGGTAATGATCAAGAATAACTACAAACTAACAAGGATTAATTATTTATTCAATCAAATTTAGGGATATAAGGTATTTTGTATAATAGATTTGAAGTATAGATATCACTAAATGTGAATTATAGAACTAGGTATTCATAAAATAATTTTTTAGGTATTGTATGGGCATCATGATTTCATAGTTATACTATTTATGTTGACTAATGATCCAGAATTATTAATGAGCCTCATAAATAAAGTATATATCACTTAAATAAACTCTTTCATGTAGATATTTGTAGATGATACCTGGTTTTAGTCATGAACTGGGAAGGAATATGGGGACCATCTAAGTCAGATTCTATAAGTTCTAAGATATAACGAATTGTATGGTAATTTATAAATGCTTATTTCATATTTAGAGGTGAAGTATCTTGAGCACATCATCTATGGGGATTAGATATCACTATATCCCTCTAATATCGATGCAATTATAGAATGGCCAAAATAATAAAATGTTGAAGAAGTTTGTAGCTTCATGGGATTGGTAGGATACTACCATCACTTTGTTGAGAAAGTTTCCTTCATTACTAACCCTATTACCTCACTTTAGATGAAAGGGATGAATTATTTTTGGATAGTGGAGTGTGAATAGGCCTTCTAACTATTAATTCACTAGTGCTCCTATTTTGCTAATGTTTGATCCCAAAGAATAGTCTTTTATTTACACTAATGCATCTAAGTCTAGATTAGGATCCATCCTAATGTAGAATGGAAATGTTATTGCTTATGAGCATAGTAAAGTCAATGATTATGAGATAAGATACCTTACACATGATTTATATTTTTTGGATATTATACATGATTGTGTAAAATTATGGCATTTCTTATTAGTTCATCATTTTGTACTAAAAGTAGATCACTTGAGACTGGAACACATCTTTAATTAGCCTAAATTCAATTCTTAGTAGAGGCATTTGATGAAAATATTGTCTTATTAGGCCTATGATATTATATATATTTAATGTAAGGATAATACAATTATAGATTGATTGAGTATAAACTACCATGAGTTGGAAGCTATGTGATTATGCACTTACCTAAGAAGTTAGATTATCGAATAACTTCTTAGAGATAGATTATACCACAAAGTGAAATAGTTGACATATTAAGGGGTAACCATAAATCAAATGCATGAGGGATATTCTGTAAAATATGATGGCCATTCAAGGCATAAGAATTACATTTATGTTCATGAAGTAGGTGTCTTATATAAATTAATAATTTTTTAGTCTCATAGAGATCATTACCAAACATATCCTAAATGGAATAAGACTCATGTAGAGTTGAGAAAATTATATCACTCTGATAGTTTTTGATGTGATATTTTCAATTTCATGGCTCAATTCCTTGAGTTTTATAGGGTCAAGGCTAAGCATCAACATCTACTAGGTTTATTTTACCCTCATAAAATCCCATAGTAGAAATGGGAGGATAGTATATGATGTGATATTGTTTATTTCATGGCTCAATTCCTTGAGTTTTATAGGTTCAAGGCTGAGCATCAACATCTGGTAGGGTTATTTAAAATTTATGAGATCTTAGAGTGGAAATGGGAGACTATCTCTATGGATATGAATATAAGATTTATTACATCCCCCTATTACCATCATGGAATTATGGTCACAATAGATAAGTTGAGAAAGTTAGGTCATTTATCTTTGACCAAGGATACCTACAATGACATAATAGTGGCAAAGGTCTTCTTAGATCATGATTTTTGATTACATGGGATTCCCCATGAAATTATCTCAAATAGATATCAAATTTTCATTTCTCACTTTTGGACTCATTTTTATAGAGTATTGGGAACTTATCTCAAGATCAGTACTTTTTACCATCCCAAGATAGATGGTTAGACTAAGAGGATTAACCAAATTCTTGAGGACATGTTGTACATGTATGTTATGTACTAAAAATCTCATTGGGAATATTATTTATAACTCATGGAGTTTATTTATAATTAACTCAAATAATTTAATAAGGTGCACATCTATTTCAATATTGATAATTATGTCATAGAATTTTACTTTAGACAACCCTATTGACTTCAAGGAAACCATATTTTGAGATAAAAGACACAAAGGTGGAAGTATTATTTTGTAATTTTTTTATTATTTTGACATTCCTTTTTCATTCAAATTCACCTTGCTATAACACATGCCTTGATAATTAAAAACCCAACCAAATATTATTTTATATGGAAGTGATGAATCTTGTGAGAGAATGGAATTTTTAGGGATTTTGGAATATTTATTTATATATCTAACCATAAATTTATATGATATCATTGTTTCATCCTCAATAAATTACTACCATATATATACCTTTACTTGTGTCATACATTTTAAACACATAATCGGGGCATTTAACTTCATTTAGAAAATTCTACTATATATATCATGGTAACTACTACAATGTCTTATTTCTTACCTTATTTATGTTTTCTAGAGATAGATCATTGAGAAATGGATAGAGTTATGAAAAAATATACATTATGAAATTGATTTTTTCTAAGGGAGTGAAAACTATA
>JARHVA010001147.1:917500-935000 GCA_037957365.1 Torreya grandis
AATAAAGAAGTTAATGACATCCTTATTATATTTTTTTATGTTGATGATTTTTTTATATGGGAAATAATCTAAAATGAAGGATCAATTCAAAATTACTATGAGGAATGAGTTTAAAATGAAATATTTACATCTCAAGCAATAATTTTTATGGATGGACGTTCATTGAAGTAAATATAATATATTTATTATTTAATCAAATTATGTAACTGATATGTTGAATAAATAAATTATGGTTGATTAAAAACTAGTCTCAGAACCAACTGGGCATGAAGTTATGCTATGTAGATAAGATGTTGTTGAAAGAGTGGATTTGACAACTTACACAAGTATTGTTGGAAACTTAATTTTGCTATCTCACACAAGACTAGATATTACTTTTTTTATTTCCCTTATATCAAGGTATATGTCTCAGCCATCTAAAATTCATAAGAAGGCATCCAAGGGGATTTTGAGGTATGTGAAATGTACTATTTTTTTTGATAGTCATTATTACACTAAATTTTTTTTGAAATTATTAGGTTTAGTGATTTTTATTAGGGAGGTAGTTTCAATAAATAAAAGTCAACATCTAGGAAATTTGTTTCACTCAGTTTTGGTTCAGTTACGTGGATCTAAGTAAGTAATATTTAGTTACTCTTTCATCTATAAAATAAGAATGTATTATAGACACTTCATCTGGTAGACAAACATTATGGCTATGAAATATTTTAGAATAAATTTATGAGCAACAAAACAAACCTACATTTATTATTTTTTATATTATAATTACTGTCAAATTAGCCAAGAATCTAGTCCATCACAATACATAAATGATTTTCTTATTGAAGTACTGGAATAAATATGTAGAATTGAAGTATATAAATACAAAATGATAGGTTGTAGACATCTTCACTATAGTTGATTCAAAACATCAACTTTTAAATCTTCGAGATCAAGTGGTTAGTCCATTCAACATGAAGGGATAGAATGTTGATTAAAGTGTTATTGCGTATGATTTATATAGTAGATAATATCATTTAATTTATTAAATAATTAGCTTAATAATTAGTTGAACTATTTTGAGAATAATAAATATCATAACGGATTTAAATAGGTTTAGTTTATTATCATGTAAGTAATTATTTATTTTTATTGTCTATGTAAACTTAAAATAATCTATTTGAACATATTAACATGAACATTTTATAAATAAATTGTAATTGATAATTTTTCAATAATGAGCATGGGTAGAAAATTTTGAATAATAAATTATATTTTTGTTATGATTTTTTCTAGTTATGTGTATTTCATAACAGGCTATGAGTTTCACATTTTCTATCTTTTCATGAACAATATTTTATTTTATATATTTAAAAATATTAATTCATCAACTTGAGTTGAAAGCATCAAGGAAAATAGATTAAAACATATTATTTTCCTTCTGATGTCAAAACTTCCTATTCGTAAATGGCATAAAATTTATAGTGGGTGTTTATAATAAATTAGTATGTGATAGTAGAAATTATGTTATTGATCATGTAATTATGTGTGTTATAATAAATTTCATAGAGACACATTAGTTTTCTCTTGGTTTCAACTGCTAGGGTATCGTATATGTTAGTAATAAAATGGATGGCCTTAATATCACGAGTCTATATTTTGTCCATTAAGTATAAAAACATTTGAATTATTGTCTATAATGTATCTATTATTGAATATAATCTTTTTGTTACCTATTGTATAACCCAGCTTACAAACTTTACCCTACTTGTCTCATAGACAAACTCTTAATTATAAGTGTCCATTCTAGGTATTCATGTCCAAGTTTGTTTTTTTGGTCAATTTTCCTATTGTGCATAGCTTACATCTTTAATCTTCCAATTTAAATTTTCAAAATCCAATTAATTTACCTAGGCAATACTAATTAATACTCTAAATATGAGGCCTTATGAAATCTATCTAGAGAGATACACAAACAACATCTATGAGACAAGTATTTCAATCAAGGGAGAGTATTAGTCACATCAAGGGTCAATATCCAGTATAATGCACTCCATTATTATTTTTCTTTATATTAGTACACATTTGAGTCACACATCTATGTCGATCTCTCCACTCAATATTTTGTGCTAAAGGATAGAATTATATCGATTAGGTATATTGATCACTTCATGGAAAGAGGAGGTTGAAACTATAGTTGAAAATATTCGACATACACAACATATAACTATGTGGAGGTTTAATTCTTAATATGTGAGATATGCAATTATAATATAGATCTTGTGGTTTTCTTAACTCCTATATTTTTCTTCTATGATGGACTATGTAAGTCAGTTCAAATACAAGATTTAGTTACCCAACATAATTTACCTTGAACATATGCAAAGCAAAGGTACAATCATAATAAGAAAAGCATAAGACATGGAAATTAAAATAGCCACACTATGAAACCATATAAATAAAGAGATACTATTATAAATAAAAGACTCATGTCATAAATAAAGTAACAATGTGTTGGTATTAATTCATTCAAACATGTATAAGACTAAATCGTAGAAACATGGGCACGCCTCAGATAAGAGGAAATGGAATATAATTCAAGAGAAACTTAGAAATATTAAAACAAATCAGAGTACACATTTTATTTTATTGAAAAATTTAGGTGTTTGTGTCTCTTAACCCATTTATCATTGCATTGGGTTGATTTTACTTATGAATGTAATAACTTAGGTTCTTTTTATTATTACTCATCTTAAAGTAAGCCTAAATTTTGTATTTTACTTTTTTATGTTTAGATATACTTAATAAAAAATGTATTATTTCTATCTTTAAGAAAATCTAATTTTAAGGTAAGTCCTCACTCTTATTTTATTTTTCCTACATCAATTTGTTTCGAGATTAAAAAAAGTGTATTTTAATTTGGTGTTGTGTGTTTTTTTTTTTTTTTTTAAATTTTTCTCCTTACTATTTCATCATACAAATTTATTTCATTGATTTTGAAAATTTAAAAATAAATAGGTATTTGATTATTTTTAATTTTTAAATAAACTATTTATATTGGGAAATTTGTCAAAATCATTTTTCATGAATTAATTATTAGAATATGATAATAAATTATAAATCGAATAGAAATTAGAGATGGTTTTTAACTTATGTTCTACAATTTTATTTTTCTTATATTTATTATCAAACACATCAATGCTATTTTATAAGGTGTTTATGTTGTTTAACACAATAATTCATATCCAAGAGGATGTAAAAAAGGTGTTTAGGTTGTTTTACATAATAATGCATATGTAATAGGAAATGAAGAAGGTGCTTAGGTTGTTTTACATAATACTGCATATCCAAGATCTAGAGGGCATAAAAGCTGATGAAAACACTTTTGAAGGTGAGGTTGAGGAAAACATTGCTAATTTTCAACAAGCCAATCATCAATAAGAGGTGAAATCAAGAGAGGAGGATAGTGGACTTGGTTTTGCTGTTGCAGAGTCTTTGGAACACACATAAAATAAGAAAAATGATACAAATGAAGCCTTGGTAAAGGTTAATTCAGTTTCAAAAATTAATAATTTAACTTTAGAATGAATAAATTTTTTTTTGCATAGGATGTCATTGAATAACTATAAACTAGTTGAGGTGTCTGAAGTCTGCATTCCAATTTTCTCATATTCAAGAGAAGGAGGAGACTAGTTGGTGGTAACTAACATAAGGAGAGGTAAAGGTAAGAAGGGAATGGAATAATTGAATAATATCCTAATATATATTAAAAAAATAATTATGAGAATCTCATAGTTTTAGTTTTTATTTTTTGTTGTGTCTTGTAATGACGCTACAACATTATCAAGGCATTTAAGTACCCTGATTCATTTGTTTCTAATAGAAGAGTCCCAATGGAATGGAATTATTATAGATAATTTATATCCATTGTAAAAAATATGTGAACCCTTAAAAAATTATAATATTTACAAATAAACAAAAAGTGATTCATATCCAAGAGAAAATTAAAAACATTTGTAAGATGATGTCTCATGAAATTAAATATCAATGGTGACTACGGATTTATCAAATTAGAAAGAGTTGTTACAAGAATTTTTACATACATTGGTAATATTATAATTTAATTAATGATAAGAATAATATCCTTATAAAACTAGGTATTTCTCCATGTATTCCTAAAAAGAATAACTCAATTCTGAAATTCATGAGAATGGTCAACTAAGCATACTAGAATCAACCTCCAATGCTGGTTGTATTAAAATAAATATATGGCCTTATGAAGCTGATGTAAATTTTGAAAAAATTAATATTTATTATTCCAAATTTTTCCATAGATAATTTCAAATAATAATAGTAATAATTCTAAGATACAAATTATTTAGTTATACTTTAGTTTTCCTTTAAAGTTATATTCATTCCCTAGATACGAGTTAAAAGTACTAACAATTTAAAAATAAGGAATTTAAATCATTGATTAAAAGGAAATTTTATCTCATACATTATGAATATGAAAGGTATATTAATTATTAATATCTAAAATAAAAAAATTATTATATTATGCATGATTATACTATACAAACTCATATGATGCTTATCCCAATAGTTAAAACTTTCTAGATAATAATACCATAATGAAAGTTTTATTAATTCATAAACACCTAAAAGGCCATAATTTTTAGCTTAAACCTAACTAAATAGATGATTTTGGATGTCAATATCAATACATTTAGATTTAAAATAAAAATTACTTATCATCATCTTCAAAAACATTGAAACAAGAAGATGGTTATAGAAAATATATTGAACGATTAAACATAATCATAATGATATAAATAATTTTTCAAAGAAAGATACTTCAAATACCTTTGAACATTATGATTTTGATAACCATAAATGTGACAGTTCTAGTTATATTATTAAATTAAAAAAAAAAGTAATTAATTTATTTATTATTAAATTTTAAAAAAAAAAAAAAAAACATTATAACTTCTTTTTGAAGGAAAAGTGATTGGTTGTAAATTCATTGAGGATAAGAAATTTTATGGTGCTTCAATTTGTTTAGGCGTATATTTCAGTCAAAATGAAGCTATGGCAAAGACGTAATTAATTAATATTTTGATATTAAAATTTAAATTAAAAAAATAAAATTTGATAGATTTTTTTAATTTTAATATATTAGACTAATTTTTATTTCCTTCTTATTTATCAAAAAATAGTTAGACTAAGTCCAAGACATAGCTATTGATGTCTAGGATCTAAAGAACGTTTTGATTGGAATAGTCATGGTTCACTTTTAAATCAAAACACATTTTTTTGGTTCCTTAAAAGTTTTGGTGTCTCTTGGCATTTTTGGATTTGTGGTGGAATGAAATGGTGCAGAATAGATGTAACAACTAGTGGGAAAGATGGAGAGTAGTAGAACCTTTGTAGAGAGAGAGAAGAAAGTATGAATTCTTTGGGTTTTTTTTTATGAATTGGGTTTATAAATATACTATTGAATAGGAAATAAGTTTAGAATTTGTAATTATATTAATTTTCCTATCTTGAGAGTAGATATTTCCACCAAAATTGTAGGTCAAACTTGTCTATGAGTCCAAAGAGACTTTGGAGATTGCTTCCTCCAAATTTAATTTTCCATTTAAGATTAATTATGGAAAATTTAAAACTATAATCCTTGGTATTCATGTAATGGCTTGATTTATAATGATGAATGTCAATTTTTTGAAAAAAAAGTGTTTTATTTTCATTCAAACATTGAGACATTATAACACAAGAGGTAAAGGTATGCTCTAATTATCCTCTCACTCTTAGTTCTTTTGTCATTTCCATATCAGATCCTCATTTCATTATTGGGATAGAGTGTGCATAGAGGAGACTCAATTGGAGTCTATTTTTAAGATGTATAAGAGATGTTTGTATTGTTATAGGTATGACACACTATACAAATGTTGTTCAAAGAGGTGGAAGAGAGAGAGAGAGAGGACCTCCTGTGGTTATTTTGGAAGAGATGACGAGAGTTATGTAACAGATCTTAGATGAAATGGATTTATCTCAGAATAATGGTTCTCATGTTGTGGATGTGAGAAAATATGAGGATGAAGAAGATTAAGCACTTGGGATTTAGGATATGGATAATATGGTTGAGATAAAGTTATTCAAAGTTGTATTAAGAATTGGTAGTAATCCAAACATTTATACTTCTTGTTATAGTGGTAGCTTGAATCTCGTGGAGTTCACAAAGGTGGATATATAGTTTTAATATGAGTCTATGAAGGATCATAAGAAGGTGAAATTTATGTGCACAAAGATGAAAGGGCATGCCTCACTATGGGGGTAAAACATGTAGGATGACATATAACAAAAGAAAAAGGAGAAAATCAAGTCATGGGAAAGGATAGTAGCTAAGTTGAAGGAAATATTTTTCCCATGAATTATGAGTTTACTCTATTCAAAAAATGACATAGTTTGATATGAAAATATATGAGTATTAAAGACTATTCGAAAGGATTCTATAGACTCACAGTACTAGTGAGACATGATTAAGAGAATCCTGAGAACATGATGAGGTATGTGAATGGATAATGTTTTAAAATTCAATATGAAATAAAATTTTTGAACCCACACACCATGAAATAAGCCTATCAGAGTCTATCAAAGGTAGAGGAAAACATAACAAAGAGGTAGTAAGCAAACTATAGAGATAGATAAAGGTCTTTGAGAGGATGAGAACATAATGGCAATAGAAGTGAACAAAATATTGTGAAGAAGTGAGTATTTCAAAAAATTAATTTGTCGACATGAGAGGATGACACTCTTCAAGAGGGAGGGGTTCATATAAATGAGGTAGAGCATACATTTTTCATGGTAAATGTTTTAGATGTAATAATTAAATTGGTCATATGTAGGAATATTGTCCATAAATCTGTTTGAATAATGGTAAGAGATCTGAAGGAACAAATCACCTAGATTTTGGATATGAAGAGAGAATTGAGTCTCTAAGTATTATGTAATATCCTAACAAAGGAGAGGCTTCTTTTATTAAAATAGTGTTGTTAAAACTAGCCAAGGAGGTGAGAAAAATAGCACAACATAAGAATTTGTTAAAATCTATTTACAATTTTTGAGGTAAGTGTTGTACAATTGTAATTTGTAATCATATTAATGATAATTTGGTATTTCAATAAATGATATAAAAAGTTGTCCTGATATGTTTACAACATCCTTCACCATACCATGTTTATTGGTTCCTTAAGGGGAATCAATTAATTGTGAATGAATAGTGCGTGGTGAAATTATAAATTCCATTATATAAGGATGAGATTTTGTGTGATTACATGCCCATGGATGTGTGTTATGTGTTGTTCAGTAGTCCATTACATTTAAAAAATAGATTTGTATATGGTGGATGGGAAAACACATATACTATAATTAATGATAGCAAAAAATTTACATTGAGTTTATTCAATGACAAGGGAGATAAGGTTGACAATAATTCAAAGGCCATGTCAGATTATGAGAAATATCTCTTGAAGGTGGTTAAGGAGGAAGAGTTATGTTTTGTATTGATTTCCAAAGTAGTGCATGTTGGGATAGCCACTACAATAAGTGATTTACCCATTGAAATTTTGATTATGTTGAAAGACTATATTAACATTGTCACTGGTGAATTGTTGGATGGACTACCACATGTTAAAAGTATAAAATATCATATGAATTTAGTACAAGGAAAGAATTTTCCTAACAAGTAATATTATATATTAACTCTCATGAAGAATGAGGAGATAAAGAAGCAAGTGCAAGAGGTATTCAGGAAGGGTTTGATGTGTGAGAGCATGATCACATGTGATGTCCTAGATGTATTGACACCAAATAAAGATGGGAAGAGGAAAATGTATACAAATTTATGTGAAATAAATAATATCAACATTAATTACATGTTTCTTTTTCCAAGAATGAATAACATCTTTAATTATGCACTTACCTAAGAAGTTATATTATCGAATAACTTCCTAGAGATAGATTACACCACAAAGTGAAATAGCTGACAAATTAAGGGGTAACCATAAATCAAATGAATGAGGGATATTCCCTAAAATATGATGGCCCTTCAAGGCATAATAAGTGAATTTATGTTCATGAACTAGGTGTCTTATATAAATTAATGACTTTTTAGTCCCGTAGAGATCCTTACCAAACATATCTTAAATGGAATAAGATGCATGTAGAGTTGAGATAATTATATCACTATGATAGTTTTAAATGCGATATTTTTGATTTCATGGCTCAATTCCTTGAGTTTTATAGTGTCAAGGATGAGAATCAACATCTGTTAGGGTTATTTTACCCTCATGAGATCCCATAGTGGAAGCGGGAGGATAGTTTATGATGTGATACTATTTATTTCATGGCTCAATTCCTTGAGTTTTATAGGTTCAAGCCAAAGAATAAACATATAGTAGTGTTATTTAATCTTCATGAGATCTTAGAATGGAAATGGGAGGCTATCTCTATCGATTTTAATATAAAATTTCTTACATCACCCTATTACCATCATGGAATTATGGTCACAATAGATAAGTTGAGAAAGTTAGGTCATTTATCTCTGACCAAGGATACCTACAATGCCATAATTGTGGCAAAGGTCTTCTTAGATCATGTTTTTTTATTACATGGGATTCCCCATGAAATTATCTCAAACAAATATCCAATTTTCATTTCTCACTTTTGGACTTATTTTTATAGAGTATTGGGAACTTATCTCAAGATTAGTACTTTTTACCATCCCAAGATAGATGGGTAGACTAAGAGGATTAACCAAATTATTGAAGATATGTTGTACATGTATGTTATGTACTAAAAATCTCATTGGGAATATTGTTTATAACTAATGGAATTTATTTATAATTAACTTAAATAATTAATAAGGTGCACATCTATCTAAATATTGATAATTATGACATATAATTTTACTTCAAGCAACTCTATTGACTTCAAGGAAACCATGTTTTGAGATAAAAGACATGAAGGTGGAAATATTATTCTCTAATGTTGTTATTATTTTGACATTCCTTTTTCATTCAAATTCACCTTGCTATAACACATGCCTTGATAATTATAAACCCAACCAGATATTATTTTATATGCAAGTGATGAATCTTACGAGAGAATGGAATTTGTAGGGATTTTGGAAAATTTATTTATATATATAACCTTAAATTTATATGATATCATCATTTCATCCTCAATAAATTATTACCATATATCTACCTTTATTTGGGTCATACATTTTAAATACATAATCGGGGCATTTCAATTCATTTAGAAAATTCTACTATATATATCATGGTAACTAATACAATCTCTTCTTTCTTACCTTATTTATTTTTTCTAGTGATAGATCATAGAGAAATGGATAGAGTTATGAAAAAATATACATTATAAAATTGTTTTTTTCTAAGGGAGTTGATGCACAGCTCTGAACTGCAACCAGGGACTCGAATTGTGAAACCTGCAGAGTCCATAGTTTTTCCTTCTTCTTTGCACAGTCCATAGATTTATGCTTGTAGAGTCCGTAGTTTTGAATTCTTGTACTGTAGAGTTCGTGGATTCAAGCAGTCACAATCTTGAAGGACACCAATGGATTAAACATATGGATCGAAGAGCTAGCAAAAATACACTTAACAACTTGTATATTAACTCATTAAGGAATTGCATAACATGATGGCTTTACAGACCTAGACAGGGTTGTCTTAGTGCTCATGATTCACAATTAAACAGATTTCAATGAGCTGCCATGATGACTAAAAAAAACAAACTCAAGAGAATATATGTATGTTATAGGGCTATGTTTCCTTATACCTTACTAACATTCATATAGGGCTGTATTTGGGTCGATGCATCTAATGACAGATCGAATTAATTGGGTGACTCACCATTTGACTGTTGATCGAACTATGGCATGACCTGTGGTGGTATGCGACCCAGATGCAATCAGCAAAACATTAATATTTCTTATCGACCCAACAGTCAGATGCAACCCAACATAGTATTGTGTATCAATTAGCATAACAACTAGCAGACAATCGACATCATTGATTTGTGAAACACCAGAATCGTGTCAATAAATAAATAGAACATAGCTTATTTTTAAATATTTTTTCTTAGAGGCGATTACACACAAAAAAAATACACCACCTTTATTAATCTTACTGGAACATATATATATCTAGTGTAATGTATATCACCTCCAGATCTCCCTTCTACACCCATATTCATACACCAACATTTGCCTCTCTTGTTTTCATGAAAATTATCTACACTAAAACCATATTTCTAAACTTGGACACGTAAGTCTATCCTGGACATTACATAACAACCTCCTAGAATGAACAAAATAGTTTCCTAATATAAGAAGAATCAGTTCACCAGCTATCTCACCCAATAGACTTAAAATCCATAAAGGCAAGATATTGGTTTTGTTTTATTTGAAAATAGACAAATTAGAAAAGTTTGAAAAATAAGGAAATAGCGGGAAACTAAAAATGTTAAATAAATTCCAAGCATATTGATGCTCCTGCATCATTCTTCCAAGGAACAAAAGATGTATTCTTCACTTGTTGTTTTCCTGCATCACTTCTTCTATACTTGTGCCTAGCTTAAGGATGTCATTGGCAGTCAACCATGTTACATCTTCAGCTGGTAGATTCTTCCACTTAGTTAGATACTAGAAATATTCTTTATCCCTTGTCTTTTTAGCCACTTTCTTGTCTAAGATGCTTTCAATATCTTTTGGCACTTCCTTTGGTAGTTACTGCTCCCATTGGATGACTTCATCTACCCCTATTTTAGTTTCATTAGCTGGTTGCCCTTCATCTTTGTATGGATATAGATCTGCAACATTAAAAATTGGAGAGATTCTAATCCCCTTTGGCAATTCTATTTCATAAGCATTATTTGAAAACTTTCTTATTACCTTGCATGGTCCTATTTTCTTTACCTTGAGCTTGTTGTATTCCCTTTCTGGGAACCTCTCTTTTCTAAGATGAGCAAGAACAAAGTCTCCAATACTAAAACTGACCTCTCTTTTCTTTTGATCTGCCCTTAGCTTGTACTTGATGGTGTTTTCTTCAAGCTTCTTCTTTACTTGTTCATGCAAATTTTGAATGGTATTGGCGAATTCTTCTGCATCAGCACTCCTTGTCTCCATGCTACTTAGATTTCTTAATTCGTACACACCCCTTAGATGCATTCCATACATAATTTGAAATGGACTCAATCTTGTATTTCTATTAGGGGAATCATTATAGGCAAATTCAGCTTATGCAAGTGCAATATCCCACTATTTTGGGTGCATACTTACCAAGCTTCTCAAGATGTTGCCCAAGCTCCTATTGACAACCTCTATTTGACCATCAGTTTGAGGATGATAGGTTGAACTGAAACTCAATTGTGTACCCAATTTCTTCCATAAGGTTCTCCAAAAATGTCCAACAAATTTGGTGTCCCTGTCAGAAATAATGCTTCTAGGCAATCCATGCAATCTAACATCTTGAAAGAATATATTAGCTATGTGAGTAGCATCACTTGTTTTGGAACATAGAATAAAATGATCCATCTTTGAAAACCTATCTACCACAACAAATATGGAATCATGGCATTTTTGAGTTCTTGGCAAACCAAGTACAAAATCCATGCTTATTGAATCCCAAGGCCTATTTGGAATGGGTAGTGGCTGGTACAAACCTGCATTTTGACTGCTTCTCTTGGCATATTGGCATATTTTACACCTTTCAACAAATTTCTTGACATCAGTACCCATACCTGGCCAATAGTAATGAACATTCAATTGTGCTAATGTCTTATTCAACCCAAAATGTCCTGACAAATTGCCACTATGATTCTCCTTCAACAAATTTTCTCTCATGGAACTCTTGGGAATGCAAGGCTAGCTACCTCTGAATAGCAGACCCTCTTAGACCATGAAATCTATCCAAGGACTTCTATCAACCCCCACTAGATTCATGCAAGTTTCATATGGTTCCTTGAAGTCTGGAGCTTCCTTATATAGCTCCTTCAAATCTTCAAATCCCAAAATACTTACTTGAGACTCCTGCATGATCAGACTTCTCCTACTTAGAGCATCTACAACCTTGATAGATTGTCCTTTCTTGTGCTTAATAGTGAATGTGAAACTTTGTAAAAATTCAATCCATTTGACATGCTTTTGATTCAATTTATTTTGATTGCTAATGAACTGTAAAGCATAATTGTCAGTGAAAAAAACAAATTCTTTAGGGAAAAGATAATGCCTCCATTTCTTCAAGGCTTGTACAAGAGCATAGAATTCTTGATAATAAGCTAAATATTTCTTCTTAGCATCACTTTATTTCTCACTAAAGTATGTTATAGGCTTCCCATCTTGGCTTAAAACAACGCCTATTGTAGTTCCACTAGCATCACATTCTACTTGAAAAAGCTTATTGAAATCAGGTAAGGTTAAGATTGGCTCTTCAGTTACCTTTTTTTTCAATAATATAAAAATATTATTAGTAGCCTCAGTCCAACAAAAACTTATTTTATCACCCTTGATTGTATCTATCATTGGAGCAACAATTCCACTAAAATTTCTTATTAATTTCCTATAGAAGCTAGCCAAACCGTGAAAGCTTCTTACCTCATATGTGCTCCTGGGTGTAGGCCACTCAAGTATAGCCTTAATATTTTCCTTATCCATCTTCAATCCTTCTTTTGAAATCACAAACCCCAAATATATCAACTCTATTTTTAGAAAACTGCACTTTTTGACATTGATTAGCAATTTCTCCTCATGTAGCTTACTCAATACCATCCGCAAATGTTTCAAATGATATTCCTTAGTTTGAATAAACACCAAAATATCATCCAAATACACTATCACAAACTTACCAGTGAACTCCTTCAGCACTTCATTCATCAACCTCATGAAGGTGCTTGGTCCATTAGTTAGTCCAAATGGCATAACTAACCATTCATAGAGTCCATCATTGGTCTTGAAGGTTGTTTTCCATTCATCCCCTTCTCTTATCCTAATCTGATGGTAACCACTTTTCAAGTCTATCTTAGAGAAATATGTAGCTCCACTTAAACAATCAAGTAAATCATCAATCCTAGGCAATGGAAATCTATACCTGATAGTAATCTTGTTGATTGCTCTGGAGTCTGTACACATTATCCAACTCCCATCCTTCTTAGGACTAAACACTATGGGGACATCACAAGGACTTAAACTCTCTCTTCCCAATCCTTTATCTAAAAACTCTTGAACTTGGTGTTTTATCTCTTCATTTTCCTTTGGCATCAACCTGTAAGCAGCCTTGTTTGGAAGATTTGCTCCTGGGATCAAGTCTATGTGATGGCTAATACTTCTCAATGGTGGTAACTCATTAGGTAAATCATCTACCAAAATGTCGATGTACTCATTCAACATATCTTGAATCTCTAATGGCAAACCAATCAACTTAGTATTATTGACTACACTCTTTGGCTTACCAATTACAGCAAAGTTTACCTCTTCTTTCTTCATTTGATGTAGAAACTCTTTGCCACTGATTATCAATACTTTAGAATTCTATCCAACAATAGTAGTAAACTCTTCCTTTAATGGTGTGAGTGTATGCTTGATCCCATCCTTTTCAACCATGTAGGTATTCTGTCTTCCATCATGCATGGCCTTCCTATCAAATTGCCAAGGCCTTCAAAGAAAAATATGACATACATCTATGGGCATGACATCACATAAACTCTTATCCTTATATGTTCCTATCTGAATATCTACTTTGCATTGCTCACTTACCAGGAGTTTGTGTCCTTTTTGTAGCCAAGAAACTTGATAAGGTGTAGGATGTACCTCCTTCTTTAGGCCTAGTTTCTCCACCATCTCAGTTGACACAAGATTGTCAGTACTCCCGCTATCAATGATCACCTTGCAGCATTTCCCTTTACTTTTACATGTGGTTCTAAATAAAGTTTTCCTTTGAGGTGGTTCTACAACTTCTTTATTTGGCTTTAACAAAATTATTTTCATTAAAAGAGACTCACCTTCTTCTGGAGTATCTTCATAAGCTGCTACAACCTCTGCATTTTGTTCTTCCCCTTGGGTCATATGTACACCCCTCTCATGGCTAATAGAAGGGTTCTCTAGACACTCATATTCCTTGTGTCCTGCATACTTGTTGCACTTAAAGCATTTGCCCATTAATCTTCCTCTTCCTCTTTGATATCCTTGGTATGGCCTTCTTCCTCTTGGTGTATAGCTGCCTCTTGAACTTTGTGAGATGTTGGCATCTTCTTGAGATGTTTGCAGCTGTCTTCTACCTCCTTGAATTCCTCTACCTCTGATGGATTTTCCCCTTCCTCTTGAGAAGGATGTTTTTTCTTGCAATTTTCTCTTCAGCTTTCAAGGCAAATTGATATGCCTCCTCAACTGTCTTAGGAATGAGAATACTAATCTCATCTTGAGTGGTAAATTTCAAACCATTGGTTTATCTAGCTACCTTCTCTGTGTCATCCTCAATATGACCTGATCTTATAATCAACTTGTAAAACTCTTTAGTGTACTCTTTTATAGACATCTCTTTTTGCTTCAAATTCTGTAATTACTTAAAAAGATTTTCTTGATAATCTTTAGGCATAAACTTACCTTTAATTTTTGCTACGATTCTATCCCAGCTTCTAATCTTTGGATTCCCTTTCCTTCTTCTTTCTTCTTGCACTCCATCCCACCACAGGGATGCATGTTTCTTTAGCCTTGTCATGGAATACTTGACTTTCTTATCATCTTCTTCAATTCCTTCATACTCAAAGTATTTATCTAATGCATTAATCCAATCAATTAATTCTTCCACATTCAAATTACCTTCATACATTGGAACCTCCATTTTTGGCTTTATGTTCACCTTCATAATGGCTCTGATCAACCTATCTTTAGTTGTTTCTTCTTCCACCACGAATTCATCTTTTTGTGGTTCCTCTTCTCTATCACTGAGTTCACCCATGTTAGTGCCTCTTCTGTTAGCCATCTCTACGTCTTGTAGCCTAGCTGTTAGGTTCCTAATCTCATATGCTAGTGCAACCTATCCTCCAAGTCCTCCAGGTCTCCTTCCTCCAACTCTACCTCTGTTCCTAATCCTCATGGCCATCTTGCTTCTTTTTCACAAATCACATTCTTCTTCTCTTTGACTTGGATCTTTAGATTGTGCACAATCCCTTGTGCTCTGATACAAAATGATGCGTAACTCTAAATTGTAATGAGGGACTCAAATTATGAAACCTACAGAGTCCATAGTTTTTCCTTCTTCTTTGCATAGTCTATAGATTTATGCTTGTAGAGTCCATAGTTTTAAACTCTGAACTGTAGAGTCCATAGATTCAAGCAGTCACAATCTAAAAGGACACCAATGGATTAAACATATGGATCGAAGAGCTGGCAAAAATACACTTAAAAACTTGTATATTAACTCATTAAGGAATTGCACAACATGATGGCTTTACAGACCTGGACAGGGATGTCTTAGTGCTCATGATTCACAATTAAACAGATTTCAATGAGCTACCATGATGACTGGAAAAAAACAAACTCAAGAGAATATATGTATGTTACAGGGCTGCATTTCCTTATACCTTACTAACATTCATACAGGGCTGTATTTGGGTTGATGCATCCAATGACGGATCAAAATAATTGGGTGACTCACCATTTGACTCTTGACCAAACTATGGCATGACCAATGGTGGTATGTGACCCAAATGCAATCAGCAAAACATTAATATTGCATATCGACCCAACAGTCAGATGCAACCCAACGTAGTATTACGTATCAATTAGCGTAACAGCTAGTAGACAATCAACAACATTGATTTGTGAAACACCAGAATCGTGTCAATAAATAAATAGCACATAGCTTATTTTTAAATATTTGTTCTCAAAGGCAATTACACACAGAAAGAATACACTGCATTTATTAATCTTATTGGAAGATATATATATATATCTGGTGTAATGTATATCTCCTCTAGATCTCCCTTCCACACCCATATTCATACACCATCATTCGCCTCCCCTATTTTCATGAAAATCCTCTACACTAAAATCGTATTTCTAAACTTGGACACTTAAGTCTATCCTGGGCATTACATAACAACCTCCTAGAATGAACAAAATAGTTTCCTAATATAAGAAGAATCAGTTCGCCAGCTATCTCACCCAACAAACTTAAAATCCATAAAGGCAAGATATTGGTTTTGTTTTATTTGAAAATAGACAAATTAGAAAACTTTAAAAAATAAGGAAATAGCGGGAAACTAAAAATGTTAAATAAATTCCAAGCATATGGATGTTTCTGCATCAGGAGTGAAAACTATCATGAGAGAAAATACGTTTGCCTTATTTAACTTATTGAAGAATGGGTCTTTAATTGCTTTTGAAAAAATGATCATAAGATGACCTAATTACTTGGCTTGTTTCCATATTGGAAACAATGTAGTGAATACACATAACCTAAACACTTGGAGATATTTTGTATTTCATTTCCCTGTAGTACCATAATATAAATACTATATATTTCAATCTTAACCTTGGATAAATCATGACATGATATTTATGGCCATCTTTGAAATCTTGATTATCTAAATAGTAGATAAATAATCTTGATCTCGTTATGAAGATTTGGATATAAATGAGTGATTATTATTTGTGGAGTCATAAAATGATCCATCATTAGACCTTTGTATTTTAATTATTTCAAAATACATTATATATTAGAATTTTTCACATTGCATACTTATGATAATTGATAAATTAAATTGTTGCATTAAATAATAGGATAAAAACCCTATTTATTTTTCTGTTTATAAATAATTCAATGTGTGTTTCATAGAAAAAGTATGATAATTCATATCATAATTTCTATGGTGTTTAATATTTCTTAAATATTAATGAAAATGGATATAACTATGACCTCTACTAGATCCAATATTTATTCACATGTTTATAAGTTACAATAAATAATGGCATGAAATGAAGGAAAAATTGAATATGGTAATGTATTGGTGTATATATGTCATAATGTCATAGAATTTATATAATTAATGAAGAACGAAACTGGATCTGAGTTAGACCCTTATGACTTGTCTAATATCCTTATAAAGAATAGATTTATAAAAAAGTCTAGAATGTATTAGTTTTATGCATTTTTATCATACAATGAATACATAGATAGAATTATTATTTATTTTCACCATTTGAATAATGTTTGAATTAATTAATTCTATTAATTTTTACTCATATATTTAGCTTTACTCAAGCATATCTTTATCTAGACCTTATATAAATCAAGAGATCTAGACCATTTATTTTAATTTATACACTAATTTGGAATTTAACAAATTAGATTGCATCTCATGAAAAATATTCTATTAATTTCATTATTAAAACTGCCCTTTGAATTCTAGCTTTAGAAATCCCTTCATCATGTAGACTAAGATT
>JARHVA010001147.1:940000-952500 GCA_037957365.1 Torreya grandis
CATGACTAACTATTGGTTTGTAGTGTTACACATCACATGTGTTCATATATGAATTGTTTATGTATTTGCCAAACCCTTGATGGAAGTTTCATTCTTATAGGTAATAATGTTTTTTAAAATACTAAAGGTATTGGTAGCATTAAGATACAAATGTTTGATGGTATGGTGAGAACCCTAATAGAAGTAAGATATGTACTAGAACTTAAATAGAATTTATTTCCTTGAATTAATTATATTCTTGTGGTTATAATTTCATAGGTCAAGGTGGATCTCTAAAGGTGTTTAAGAGTGCTTTGGTTGTAACGAAGGCTCTACAAGTTGGGAACCTCTACATATTTCAAGAAACTATAGATCAGTCAAACATCTATGGTATATAAAAAAATAGAAGATCATGCTCATTTATGGAATATAATTTTAGGCCACGTGAGTGAGAAATGGTTAAAGGCACTAAAAAATCATGATTTACTTCCTGGTATAAAATCTTTAGATTTAAATATCTAAAAGCACTGTGTTTAAGGGAAATAAAAAAGATGGAAGTTTAAAGCAAAAAGTCATGTACTTAAAAGTATTTTTTAATATATTCATTATGATATTTTCATCCCAGTCCTAGTAATTTCATATGGATGAACATTGTATTTTGTTACATTTATATATGATTTCCATAAAAATGTATGGGTCTACTATCTTAAAAGAAAATATAATATTTTCATTGTATTTAAGCAATTTAAACCATTTAATGAGAATAAAATTGGTAGATCAATCAAAGTTTTGAGAAAAAATAATGATGGTGAGTTCACATCATTAGAGCTTTAAAAATATTATAATGAAGATAGGATTGATAGGCATAAAACCACCCTATATACATTGTAACAAACTGGGGTTACTAAAATTATGAATATAAGTATTTTAAAAAGAGGAATGAGAATGCTCAAGAATACAAATTTGGATAAGTTTTTATGGGAAAAAGTAGTTTGTGCATCCTACTATATGATAAATCACTCACCATTAGTTAAAATAGACTATAATATTATTTAATAAGTATGGAAAGGCCACCCATGTGAATATTTAGATTTGAATTTTTCTGGTTATAATGTTTATGCTGATACTAACAAGAATTGGTGTTCAAAGTTAGACCTAAGATCCAATAATTACATCTTTGTTGGGTATGATGAAGGAGATGGTGTTAAGGGATAAAGTGTGTGGGATCCAACTTGCCTCAAAACCATCTCTAGTAGAGATGTAGAGTTTGATGAATCTCTTTTCCTAAAATTACATGCTAAAATGAAAAAAAAGGAACTAGACCATCAACATGTCAAGGTTGAAATTGAGCCATCTTCAAATTTTGAAAATGAGGATATTCATCTAGTTTTTGATGGTGGAGATGGTGAAGATGATGAAGTTTCAAAAAACTTAATGAAACACCTCAACAGTCAGAATAGAGGTTGGAACATGGGGAAATACCTCCATAGCCAGTATGAAGATCTACACATGTTGGATATCTTCCTAATAAGTATAGTTCCAATATTTCAGTTGCTTTGATTTCTAATGATAGGGAACCTAGTTGTTATCAAGAATCATTAGAAGATGTTTATAGTGCCAAATAAGAAAGGGTAGTGCAGAAAGAAAAGGATTCCTTGGCTAAGAACAAGTCATGATACCTAGTAAAACTTCTAAAAGGTAGAAAACATGTTGGCTGCAAGTTTGTTTACAAATGAAATATGGGTTTATCTGGAAATGTTGAGAGGTATATGGCTAGAATGGTGTTAAAATGATTTTCATAGAAAGAAGGTATTTACTATCCTGAAATCTTTTCACTGGTTATTAAACTTGTTTCAATTTGAGGTGTCCTAGCATTAATGGCTTTACTTGATTTGGAGTTGGAGTAGTCAGATGTTAAGAAATCAATTTTTTTTTAAGCTTTAGAGGATGATCTATGTATGTATATGTCTATGTATATATATGGCCTGAAATAGTCACGTAAGTAATGGTACAAGAAGTTTGATTCCTTCACAACAAGCTAATTCTTTTGAAGAGTTAGTATGACCATTGTGTTTACTCCAAGCTTTTGGATAATGGTTTATTCATTATATTGACATTATATGTTGATGTTATAATTCTAACAAGTAAAATCAGGATAGAAATCAACATTTTAATGACTCATCTAGCTAGGACATTTGATATTGAAGATCAAGGAGCAACAAAAAAAATCTAATGTAGAGAGACACATAGAGATAGGAAAAATGGCAAGCTTTGTTTATCATATTAGAGGTATTTTTAAAAGTTACAAACCATACTTAGTATGAAGTATGTGAAACCAGTTAGTATCACTTTTGCTTCCCATTTCAATCTTTCTTCAATTTTATGTGCTAGTAGTGATGAAGAAAAGCAATATATGTCTCATGTATAATGTGCTACTGTATTAGGATGTTTAATGTCTGCTATGGTATGTACAAGGCTAGTGATATATGGAAAATCCATGTAAATAACATTGGTCAGAAATGAAGTGGTATTTTGCTACTTACAAGGCAAATGTGACTATTCCATCATTTACAATAGATCTAATGATTCTTTTTGTGCATATGTTGATTCTGATTTTCTAGGATATCTAGACAAAATAAGATCAACATTGGTTACATTTTTACATTTTTAATGGACCTATTAGTTGGATGTCAAAGCTTCAAAAGGTTGATGCTACAAAAATTACTAACATAGAATATGTGGCTGCCTATGGTGCTTATTAGGGGAAAATTTTGCTAAATTGCTTTTTTGGTGAGTTTGGAAGAGTGTGATACAAAATGAATGTTTTTTGTAATAGTCAGAGTGTAACTTATTTGGCTAAGAATTTATCTAATCACAGCAAGACACATCATATTGCATTAAAGCGCCATCTTGTTAGACATGTGATTGACAAAAGAAAAGTAACACTTGAAATGGTTCACACATAGGAAAATAGTTTTGATATGTTTAAGAAACTAGTAATGTTAGAGAAGCTAAAATGGTGTTTGGATTGTCTTTGCTTGTATAAAAGGTGTTGATTTGGTTGAGAATATTTCAAGGGGAGATTGTTAGATATGTGACAACAAAGTTAAATGGTGCATCCTTTTGTGGCACTATTTATTGTCCACTCCTCAATAGGAGGTAACACACCCCTCCACCCACCTGCCACCCCCCTCCCCCACCTTCCTTCCCACCCAACCCCGCAACTTGCCAGGGGGTCTAGGGGGCAGAGCCAAGGTGTCAAAGCCCTATTTTTAGGAAGATGAATTCCACTGAATTCTATTTTTTGCAAGCAAAATCCTAATAGAATTTTTGTACTATATTTTTAGGAGGAGGAATCTTAATGGTGAATTGCTAATAAGGTGTATTTATATTTGTGGTGTTCACATGTAATATATGATAAGTTCACTTGTAGTCTCTTGTTCTTGAGTTAATAAACCTAGATATCTTGTACTGTGGATATTTCCTTAACATTGATAAGGTTTTACCATGCCATTTTGGTGTTTTATCTCATACATATTTGGTTGAATTATATCAATTATTTCGAATTTGAAATTTGTTTACTGTATTATATGTTGTTGTTATGTGTCAAGTTTCCTTACAGGCAATGCGAGGTAGAACCAAAGATAATGAAACTAGCATGAGATATATATTTTTCAAAGTAAAGAATCTAGTTTCTAGTGTGGATAGCCACTATAGAAATGGAGGAAAATAAATTTCAAAACATTAAAAATAATTGAGCAGTGTGATGTGGAACTAGCCGTAGTGAAATGCAGAAATACTGACGTTAAAAAATTGCTGCGAAGAAAGTCCAAAAAAAAGTTGAATATGACTAGTAATGCCAACAAGAACTATGTTTGTGCATGCTCGTTAAACTCGTCCTTGTAGATCTGCCAGGAGGTTGGACATGCCTAGGAAAGCAATAGTTTATCCATCTTCCTATGTTGAGCCAGAATAGACTAAGAGAAGAAAAATGAGGAAGGAGGCGTAGCACAGCGAAGGGGGATGCGCTTAGCAAGAGAATTTTCGATCTTATTCAGGCATGTATTCTCTTAATTTGAGTTTTAATTTAAGACCTGATTTGCTTATATGCTATAAACTATTAAATGTGGAAGGGAAACAATCTATTTCCTATGTATTTGGGTGTAGTTGTGAAACAGCACAGCATTTACCTTAGGCGCCTAGTAATTATATGATTTGTGGTTATTTGACGTTCATTGTAACCTGTACATATCATTCTTGCACCAAATTAATGTAGCCCAACCTCGGTCAAAAGTTGTGTGCGTGTGTGTTATCAGGGTTCTTCACACATTTTTGGCTGTGGCAAAAGTGATCCTTGCTTGAACTATTAGACTCAATAATAGGCCGATCATTAGAAAGCAAAATAAATGCACTTTATATCAATAACTAATTAACTGAACTGCTTATAATCCACTTTTCTCATATGTCGGATAATTTTCTACATTTAATATGTAACTTTGGCATAAAAAACGAAGAATGTGGAACTTAGTGCTCAAGTTGTTCCCTCCACGATGCAATAACGTTAGTTTGATGTGTTCTGTAATAATAAGAACAGGCTGAGAAAATGAATTAGTGCGACGAAGTCTTGCATCTTCCTAAAAAAGGTGGGGAGAGGGGGATCATCTCTTATTGATGTTTTCTGAATAGGCTAAGAGCATGTACGCTTCAAAACTCGGTGAGCTAACGAATTGTTTTAGGAGGCAGACACTCATCTAGGCGTTCATGTATGTTTTGATGTATGGTTTCTATTCTCGTTGAAATGGAGTATTCTAGCTCTGTTGGATTCATGGCTGATATTGATTATAAACCAGAAGTTTTAGAAAACAACAAATCTGACAATGTACACATTCAAGTGATATTGTTTTGGTGACTTAAGTCCTTTCATTTTGTCATACGGTTCGTGCTACTTCAGTGGAATCCCATACTCTGAATAAGGTTGTCAAGTTTGACTTAAAATAAGCCAATTACAAATCCATAAATGACTTTGCCCACGCTTTTTATTATAACCCACTTTCGTGCATATATTGTGAAAACGACATTCCTTGAGGTGACATACACCCTAATTTTTTTTTTTTTAATTATTATTATTATTATTATTATTATTATTATTATTATTATTATTATTATTATTATTATTATTATTAAATTCCTTTCAAAGTGGACTGCTTCGCATGGTATAACCACAGTGTTAAACCGGTAGTGGATTTGGTGACACAAAAATTGTTTTATAATAATTGAGGATCTCAAGTAATAAGTGTGTGATTTGTCCACTTGATAGCCATTGGGGTTAATATAATGTATGAGGAGTCAAAAAAATGAAAGGTAATACTGTGAATTATTTGACCATCATGTACTTAATTGTTATGTACTTTGTTAGTTCTTGAAGGTGGTTAAGAAGGAAGAGGTATATTTTGCATTGATTTTCAACCAGTATAGGTTGTAACAGCCACTATGGTCAGTGATTTACCCATTGAAAATTTGAATATGTTGAACGACCATGTTGGCATTGTCCCTAGTGAATTGTCGAATGGAGTAACACATGTTAGGAGCATAAGCCATCATATAGATCTAGTGCCTTGAGTGAGTTTTCCTAACAAAAAAGCCTATAGGTTGACTCCCATGGAGAATGAGGAGATAAAGAAGTAGGTGCAAAAGCTGTTGACAAAGGGTTTGATGTGTGAGATTTTGATCCCATGTTAAGTTCTAGATGTGCTAGCACCAAATAAAGGTGTGGAATCGAGAATATATACAAATTCATGTGCATTCAACAAGATCAACATTAAGCATATGTTTCCTTTGCCAAGAATGGATGACATAATGGATTGTTTGAGTAGAGTGAGGTATTTCACCAAGATTGATCTGAAGATTGGATATCATCAAATATGCATACGAGAGGTAGATGAATGGAAGACCACATTCAATATTGTAAGAGTCAATATTCATGCCATTTGAATTGCCAAATGCTCCAAGTGCATTTGAGGCTTATGAATGAAGTGATGAAACCATTCAAGGGTAAGTTTTCAATTGTTTATTTGGATGACATTTTAATTTTCAATCATTCCAAACAAGGGCATTTGTATCACTTGATGTTGGTGTTGGATATGTTTGAAAGAGGAACATATGTTCATAAATCTGAAAAAGTGTAGCTTCACACAATAGTAGATGAGATATTTTGTTTTTATGATTTGAATAGAGGGGTTGAAGATGGATTTTGAGAAGGTAAAAGCAATTATTATTTGGCCTTCACCACAAAACATGCTTGGCGCATGGAGTTTCCATGGGTTGGCTAGCTTTTATATGAAATTCATCAAAAATTAAGTGGTACATGTACACCCATTGCGAAGACTATGAAGGGAGATATGAAAAGTATTAGTGGATTGATGCAACAAAAAATAGTTTTCAGTTTTTGAAGAAAATAGTGATGGAATAACAAGTGTTAGCCGTAACAAATATTGTAAAGGTGTTCCATGTTAATTTTGATACAATCTAAGCTGTCATAGGAGTAGTGATCAATCAGGATGGTAATCCCATTCCTTATTTTAGTCATAAATTGAACAAAGGAATGAGGAATTACTCTATCTATGACTAAGAATTCTACATAATGGACCAGCCTCTTAATAAGTGGTAGCATTTCTTGTTTCCAAAAGAGTTTATGTTGTATATGGGCAATCATGATTTATAGTTCTTAAACAACCAAGGTAAGATAAATAAATGCCATATGAAATGGTTAGGGGTTCATTCATTGTTATTATTTTGTTCAAAATCATAATAATGGAAAGTCAAATAAGGTAATGGATTCCTTCAATAGGTGAGCTCTGCTATTGAATGAGTTGCAAGTAGAATTGACTAAATTGAAGCCATGATAGAGTTGTATGAGTACTAGGTTTTCTAAAATGCATAGGTAGCATGTAGGAATCCAACATATACAAATAGCACTCTATGGTTAGAGTATAAGATATATGATGGTCTCTTGTTTAAGGGATGGATGGTATGTATAGTGCAAGGTTATATTAGAGAGAACTTGTTGAAATAGAAACATAGAAGAGGACTTCTTGGTAATTTTGGATATGAAAAGACATTAACATATCTAAATTAGTGGTATTATTAGCCATAGATTTGCATGAACATGAAGAAATTGTTACATTAATGTAGAGATTTTCAATATGCTAATTTTAGAAGTTAGAATGTTTATTTAGACTAGATATTTCCCATTCTAGATAGACTATAAGATGTGTTAAGTATGAACATTTTTATTTGTTTCTGAAGAGTGTAGTGAGGTAACAATCTTATCTATTTTGTTTTGCATAAATTTTTAAAGATGGCTCACTTTTTGGCTTGAAGGAAGACTAGTGATGCCACACACATAATTAATTTGCATTTTTTAGAGATTTTGTTGTTGCATGGACAGCCTTAGAGTATTGTCTCAAATAGAGACATGAAGTTTGTTAGAGACTTATAAAGAATGATTTGGAAGAATTTGGGAATAATATTGGGCTTTAGGTCAGCCTATCACCTCAAAATAGATGGACAAATGTAGGTGGTTTGAGATGTCTAGTTGTTGATAATTCCAAACAGTGTGACTTGATGTTGGCACCAGTTGAATCTACATTTAATGACTTAGTCAATCAATGTATAGGTACGAGGTCTTTTCATATTATGTATGGGAACAATCTTAAATGGGTGTTTGAGTTTATAATAATAACTAAGATGAGTATAATAAGTGTAGGGGGTGAATATTATACTTATACTATGTATAAGGTGCATCAAGATGTTGAAAAGAGTGAAGAGAGTCCTATAAAAAATGAGCAACATGTTGATTTGTACAAGAAATAAGTGAATTTTCATGTTGGGGCCTTAGGGTTGGCACACTTACATAAGGAGAGGTTTTTTTAAACCAAATAAAACAATCTAAAATGGAAAAATATTAGAACTTACTTAATTTTGAGGAAGTTCTTAGCTAACAACTATGAGATTGATTTATCAGATGGAGTAGGCATCTCTCCTATTTTTAACATTGTTGATTTGTGCAGGTACATTGAAGGGGAAATTATTTATAGCGTAGAATTTCATCTAACAATTAGAAGGAACAACTACTACAAGAATCTAAGGAAGAAATGGAATCTATTTTGGGTATTCAATTTTTCAAAAAGACATGAGGCCACAAGTACTATGAGTACTTGCTCAAGTGGAAGGGTGGATTAGTTGAATATGGAACTTGGATTAATGTATATGAGGTTTCCAAGCATGGAAAATAAATCTAGTAGTTCTCCTTAGGTTCATGAGTGGGAGCTCATGTCCATTTTCATCTGATGTGATTATCTAATGCAAGAGCATCCATGGTGGATAGGTTATCATGTATCACCCACAAATAAACTTTTTTTTTAAATTTTTTTTATGAATTATTTATTGCTTATTTTGATTTTGTGTGTGGTTATTTAATGATCTTCTTTGGAATCTATGTTGGCCATTCTCCTCATGCCCTTTTTGTGTCGATTTTTAAACATTACTTATCAACACCTATCATGCTGAATTTTGACTTACCTAGGTATTCAGTTGGAAGTCTTCATTTCTCATGTGGGTAGACTTTTAGACTTATTTTGTCTTTTCCCAAGTTCTTATGTGTCCTTTTGAACTTCATAGGGTTTAATTTCCATGCTCACATTTTTTTGGTTTCACTAAATGCTTTTTCATGAAATATTTCGTGATTGGGATTCACATCCCTATTGAAACATGGTTCATTATTATGTGTTAATGTTTGGGTATTAAATCTAAAACATGGTAAAGGCTCTTACTACATAATGATATTCTGAAAAGGAATGCTAAAATGGTAATGATCTAAAACAAGTTCTTAGGCATTAGAACTCGACATAAAGGCATGAATAGTCTTTGGTATAGGACAAAATTTTCATAGTGATTTTAAAGCCTAAAAGGGTCTTGATCTAACTAAAAATCATCATTGAAAACTTACCAAATAACTTAAGAACAAAATATATAATTTTCAAATGTAATTTCTATCTCTTATGGGCTTTTTTGGTCTACCTATAGGTAGGCATTTTATTTTTTGTGTCTCTTGGCATTCATGAAGGCATGGTGGAATAAAATCATAGGAAATAGATGTCATTCTTATGTGGAAATATAGGGAGAGGAGTAGAACCAATGAATGGGTAGAGAATATGGGAAGTAGTCTTTTGGTGTATTTTTTTGGCTTTGGAGGATAACTCTTTTGATGACTAGTACAAAAGACTAGAATTTGTAATTTTTTTAATTTTTCTTATCCTGAGAGTAGATACTATAACCAAACATCAAATAACTTGTGTGTGATACTAATAATTGTATGAACATTACTACCTTTAAATTATATTATCCATTTAAGTTTAATTGTGGAATAATTAAAAATTGTAATTCACTATGTTCATATAATGCCCTAATTTCTATTGATGAATATTATTTTATTGATAAAATGTGTTTGATGTTAGTTCGAAGGATAAAACATTGTAACACAAGAAATAAAGGTAGGCTATAATTTTCCTCCCACTCTTTGTGCCTACATCATTGTGTGCAAATCTTATCTTTAATAATCCTCTAGTCAAGGTGATCAAACTTACTATTGGAAATCATTTTGGGGGCTAATAAGTTGACTATAATAAGATACCATTTAGGTGAAATGGTTTCCAATCCTAAGGTCATTTAATGTAAAATTCACCACTCTCAGTTAAATCCTGGAATCCTTTAACTTTCTTCATCAAACACATTAATTTTTTCTTTGTTGTCACATTATCAAATAAATAATACAGATAAACAATATTTGGGAGAAGTCCTTGGTTCTTGAATAATATAGATCTTTCTAATTTTAATTGGGGAAAAAGGTTATTATTTAAAAATGGGATCTTCATATCACTGCAGTCTAGATCAGACTTTATGGTCTGCCTTAAAAATCATAGAATGGTTATGTTATGTGTAATATTAGATCTAAAACTAGGCTCTTTCTTAAGATTGACCTAACAATGTTGAATAGATCTGGAGGATACATTTGTGGATTGTATTCCATCCATAATTTGAAAAATCCTTTGGTCAAAGAGATTGAACTTATTTTTGGAGATAATTTTTGGGTCCAATATATTGATTACGATAAGTTTCCATTCAAGTGCAATGTTTTCCATGCCTAGTGTCATTTATGGTAAAATTTCTCCTCTCAATTAAGACCTAAAATAATTATGTTTCCCCCTTATTCAAACTTAATCTCTCTTCCCCCTCCTCCCACCCCCTCCCATACAACATCATTCTTATAAATGGATTCATAAATCCTAATCACTTCCCCCTCCTCCCTTTATGGTTTCGGTTGAGGTTGATATTTTGGACCCTAAACTTACTATGAACATTCTTATTTTTCTAATGAATTTTGTAAACTCAATATTATATTCCACCCCTTATTCAAATATTTCCATGACCACTTCCCCTAAGATCCTTCTTTTTAATCCTTGTTTTGTTCCCCACTCTGATTTTTTTGTAAACTCCTTAAGTTATTGATATTCAATTCTGATGTTGATAATGTTCATGATACTCTTGTAGGGGAATTAAAAGTTATGGGATATAAAAAGTATTAATCCTTATAAAATTATTCAAGGTGATCACCTAAAATTTTCTCCACTCATTATAAAAACTCAAGTCCTAGACAAAGGAAGTGGAAAAGTTTCAAATTATGCTCTCAAAGATTAGACAAAATATGTCTTTAGGTTGTCTTTAAAATTTAAAATTATAAAGAAGACAACATTTTGAAATTGAGAATGGGGAATACCCATTCTAAAGTCAAATGATGATATCCTATTAAAATATTAGGTATATGGGATACCATAAAAAATGAAGGTTACTCAAATTACAACTTCAAATCTAAATCCTAGAGTTATTCTTTGTTTTAGAAACTAAAGTTTATGAATTATCTGTCTAGATAACAACTCCAAAATTTTCAAAGTATTTTCCTCTTTTTCAAATTATAGATGAGGTCAATCACATGTCCTACTCAACAAACCTTTAATTACTTTATAAATTATAGACTCTAAGAAAAATTAAATCTTATTTAGTATTTTAGGGCTCAATGGGAATATTCATTTTAAATTTATATTCTCATTAAATCCTTGTTGATAAATAATTAATATGGAAGGAAATATCAATGGTTGCATAATATTTTCATAATGAAAATATTATGTTAGATAATGACATCAACTATATCTTGATAAATCAAGAGAAAAGAGGTGGGATACAAAAAAATGCTTAATCTCAATTAGGTTACATTAAATTTTTGAGTGAAAATAATTTTTAAGACATTGAGCCTGAATTTGTATTCTTTAATTGGACTAATAAAAGAGCTATTTTTGGTAACATATTTATGACCTCTAATAATTTTTTAAACCAAAACAGGATCCTTCACTCCTATGTCAAAACTATTAGGCTCTGAGCATTTACCTATTTCCCTCACTATCAAAAGAGACATATATACTTTTACAATGCCCTTTAGATTCAAATTGATGTGGCTAAAATATCCATATTATATGGAACTTATATACTTTTATAATGCCACTATAGAGAGCACAAAGATGTTTATTGTAGTTCATAACATGAAAAATGTAACGTAAAACATTCAAAAATAAAAGAAGGAAGTATTTGGGAGAATATAGAAGAAAAATTCCTTCGATGAGTTTTTTATTCAGAGGGTTCATGTCTAATTGTAGGTTATTCATAACATAACCTTGCTACTCATAGGGAAATAAATATGTGCAACCCTGAAATTGATTTTGTGTAAGAGAAGATATTTTAGGGAAACAAAGATATAGAGAGTGTTGTTTTATGGAAGGAAACCAAAATAAAAAATTATATCACCAATACACCCAATATACTCGTAATCATAACATGATATCGAAACTAATAAATAGAAATGGTATTTATACTAGATATTTGGATAAGATAAATAAAGGAGGCAACTAATTTTACTAAAAACTTTGTAAAGGACACCTCAACAAATTTCAATTTTGAGAAACAAGAATTTTTGTAAGGATATTAACCTCTTCAAATGAAAAATGTTTTCCCCGATACTTCAACCTGTAGACAAAATAAGATAGATAAAATTATTTTATTACCTATAGGTTATCTCTATTAGTCTAGGATATTTATTATTCCACTTACTAATTAAATGAATTATCCCTACACATTTAGCCTCAGTTTACTTAGGTGTAGTAAAGAGGTTAAGTGGGTGAGAGGGTGAGTTTTACCTAGAACTCCACCTGGAGTTCAACTGAGTGCCACTATGAATTTTCATATGAGTTACATAGTTAGTTACACTCAATCCCACTATGAATTCTCCTATGAGTTTACCCACTCTACTAATATATATTACACTTCACTTAGCTATTGTAATATATCAAGTGATTATTTCACATCTTATATATTTATGAATATAAGCAAGGTCATTGTTACATACTTATTGTGTG
>JARHVA010001147.1:957500-975000 GCA_037957365.1 Torreya grandis
GGGTGTGTTGGGTAACTATTTTATTGGTTCTAAGTCCTCTAGGGATTTTGATGATTCTTTTCAAGATCTTAAAGTCATTCTTTATTTTACACATTGGTTTTCGGTCTAGTTAAAATTGGGAGGCTCCCACACTAGCTAAAAGTGGTTGTTACTCTCCTTACTATGGTTTGGAGTGCAAGAGGAAGGGTAAAGGGAGGGGGGAGGTTGTTTAGGGGGGAGGTTGTTTATAATCCTTGGGTTTTTAGTGGTTCTCTCAATTTATCTTTAGATGTGATTTGTTGGTTTTGAAACCTATTGGGGACCCAACATGGCTTCTCGTCCATGCTGATTCTAGGGAAGTGGACTTTAAATAATGTCTAGTTAGTTCTTGATCAAACTAAAATCAATTTTTGGGATGTTAGGTGATCTTGATGGTTCTTTTGAGATCTTTGCCACTTTATCCATTAGTCAAGACTAGTTTTTGTCTCATCTAAAATCAGCTAGTTCGTACAACAACCAAAAGCAATTACCACCCTCATCGCTATTTTGGAAACATGGATCTTCACTTATGTCCACGTTGGTTCCCGATCCAGTGAAAATTAGACTCTTCTGTGTTATTTATAGGTCTCCGTTGGGACCCCAATTGACCATTGTTCCATTTGTATTGCCTCACTTTTTGCCTAGGTTGTGGTGGGTTTTTGCTTTGCTACGTTGGAAATTTAGGCCTCCATCTGTGCCTAGGCTGGTTTTAGATCTAGTCCATATCAAGATAGTGATCTCTTTATTGTCTTTATTGGGTTTCGATCCCCTGATGACCTTGATAGTTCTTTTAAAGACTTGGGGCTTTCTCTCCATTAGTCTAAGTTAGTTTCTAGTCCAGCCAAAACTAATTGATTCTTGTACTAAGCAAAAATGGTTTTTGCTCTTTCCATTGTTGCTCCTACTTTGACAGGGTCCTTTCTACTCTTTTCACAATTTTTTCCTCTTTCGATAGGGTCCTTTATATCTTCTTGGTGAGTTATATCCTCTTCTATTTTGTATATACCAATGGAGATATAGACCTCATATGTCTAGATTGAATTCCACATCAGTAGAAATTATGTTTACCTTAATCCCATATATATATATATATATATATATATATATATATATATATATATATATGAAAACTCATGAGAGAAAACGTCATTTCACTAAAATTCATAATAAGTTTAAGGGCCTTGATGCAAGAAATTGGATACTAGTGTGCACGACATTTGATGAGTTGTAATAAAATACATATAAATTTTTTGGATCACAGTTTCAAATATATTCAATATTTTATAATAGGAAAATATATTCTTCAACTAATAAATCTGTTTTGAGGCTTTTCTTTGTTAAGCTTTTGTTGGTGGTAGTGGTGATGTTTATTTTGATTTTGGTTTTGGTTTTGGTTTTTTTTCCAAAATTAAAATAACTATAAGAAGAGAATGAAAACCCGAGTATAAAAACTATAAATATGAAAAATTAATTTATAATAAAAATACGCTCGAACATGAAAAATATTCATTTGAATTTAAACAAGCACCATATATACAAATTTACTCCATTGTGAATGTTGATAACTAACTTGTCTTAAGCTTTCTATGCTTCCATCGAATATCTTTCTCGTAACGTTCTCGTAAATATGGATAGTTATGTTTATAAAAAGATGATAAAAGCCTCATGCACAGTGGTGCAAGAATGTTAGAAAGTCGGTTTGGAAATACATTTTCCAATCAAATTCAAGAAGTATTTAAAAAATCAAGCAAGCAAGATATTACTCACATTCTATTCGCATTGTGTACATAAGATTTTGTGCACCAAAATCCTCGTAATTGAGGAGTTGCGATCCAATTCAAATCATCGAAATCTTAGCTAAACGACTATAATAATTCTATAGTCAAATCGACTAATTTCATAACTCAAAACGGTATCAAACATGAGCCTAATATGTAATAAGAAAAGAACGTAATTTTTTTTTTTTCGAGAGGTTCTGAGACGTGTTGTGGAAAATTAGGAATCAAATTCAGTTCAAGTAGTTTTGCTTGAAATAATAGACAATGTTTTTTCTATCTCATAAGTGACATGGTGTTTATTTTTGTGTCCGTGGTGGTGGTATTTCATCCAAGCGATGATTTTACTATGTTTCGAGAAAGATGAATACATGGAACAAATAGACTAATGGCTATAAAAAATTAATTTTCCGCACTTCCATCTTTTGGGCTTCATATCTCAAGACTAGCGAGATTTGAATATAAAAATATGCGTTTAAGTGTTATCTTAAATCGTTTGCTAGTAATTTTTTCAAAAATTTTAAATTTGTTTCTCAGATGAGTTTCTATCAAGCAAGAAAATTAACTAGAGTTATATTGTGATAACGTTACAGAGCATGTAAGTATGTTGTGTGTATTTAGCCACCGCAGCATCGTAAAACACTGATTAAAAAAAATTGTTATATCATTGTTTGATTAACCGATTGTTACAGAAAGGCAACAATTTCTATCGAACCAGAAAATTAAACAAAATTATTATATCATTGTTTGATTAACCAATTGTTACAGAAAAACAACAATTTCTATCCCGCCAGAAAATTAACTGGAGTTATGGCATTAAGTCAGTATCCTCACCTTCACACGATCCATCGCTCCAGTAATTTCTGTTGCGTTTGTTGTGATATGCTGTCCGTCATCTATCTGTCCCTTCTCTGCTGTGAGAGAAATATCTTGTTTGGTTTCCATAGATTGAATAACACCTCTTCCAGCAACTACACGCGGCAGGCCTGAAATCACCGCCAATGTATTTTGGGTAGGCACAAAACTAGGATTTATAACAGGAGAGATACCCCAATGTCAAACCCGACTCTCCACTCTGGCAGATATTTATTTTGTTTGAATCGACACCCATCAAGCCACTGCAACGACTTTCAAGATTTGAACACCCATCACATTATCTTTTAATAATTGATTGAGTTGAGAGTCATTTTTCCACAACGGGATAATAGAATTCGATTTAAGCCAGATGTAGATTTATGTTGAGACGTAATTATTTTTTTAAATGAATCTACTGAGTGTTGTATATTGTGATGTATTTTTTAAAATTATTATGCAACGATATATAGTTTTAATATATTTTATTTTTCTATAAATATAGTTTATGGGTTTATATAAAAAAATTAATGATATTATACTTTTCTATATTTATAAATAAAATGTGGTGTATTAACTTGAAAAGATATAAGTATCATAATAGAATAATGAGACACCTTGTCGGGAATGGTTCCGAGTGGGAAATATATTTTCAAACAAATAATTCGGCGAGACGTAACGGTTGAATTCCAGGGAGAGGAAGAGGATGACGATCCTAATACATCAAAGCTTGAATATCTAGGAGTGTGGCATTTTCTGCACTCTACTCTGGTGGAGAGGAAAGATCCTTGGTTTTTTTCTGCAAGAGACATCATCTACCCGCCTGATCTGTTTGTCCATTTCTGGAACAATGGCCCTTTTGATCCACCGTAAGGAGTACTGGATGTTTGGCTCGTAATTTATGAGACGTCGCGGCCATTTTCATTTTTTTGGGGACCTGAAATTTGCAAGTCTTGGATTGATGGCTAAATTCTTAGGTGGTAGAATATTTTTTTGCTTTTATTATCATTTTGGCTTGGTTTTTCCTCTAATTAAGGGTTTTCCCTAATTATAACTCTATTAGAAACCCCGTTGTCGGAATGTGGGCTTTAGATAGTAGTTCCCCCCTTTGCTAGCACCTAGGTTTCTGCCTAAAGGAGCAAAGTTTTGATCAGCAAATCTATTATGTTGCTCTGGCGTTAGATTTCGCTAGTTTACAAATTTGGAAGTACGATGAAAGAGAAGGAAGAGATTGCCTTACTATATGGCATGACTTCTTCATCAAGTGATACACATGGCCAGAATGCGATGGTCATGTTTTTTAAGGCCTTTTTTTCAAAGAGTTGGGTTTGCTAAGAAGAAATCTTCGCTCAAGAAGTGGATGAGTGCATTGATCTTGATATCCAACTTTTCAAGATAGCTTCAAGTGTGGTTATCTTCTTTATTTATGGGCGGAGGCAGATGCCTGAAATTAGTGTCTCTTTAGGTTTTATTCACCCTTTATAGGATATTTCAAGCAAGAAGCGCCTGGCAAAGATGGCAAGTAGGGGTCATGTGCTTGATTTCAGTTTAATCTAGAGTATGACTAGTGGAAATTATGGTGAATGCATTTTGAAGCTAGAGAGGCTTGTCATAGCTAGGGAAAGAACTTATTATCAGATTGGAAAGTTTCACGGATTCAAAATGGAATCTTGCTCTAGAACATCTTGCGGACCCCCTATGGGGTCCTCCTTGCCCTCTTTCATTTTATTATTATTGTTTAATGAGTATGACATGCCTCTTGGTTTGAAGAAGAATTTCAATAATGTTCTCAAATATTGGATTGGAATGACTATTTTTGCCTACCTTTATAAAATGGTAATACTAGTACCATGTTTTTTTGATACGTTGGTTACATTCCATTTCCTGGGTGGCTAGAGTGTTTCGACCTTAGGTTACAAGGTTAGAACACTTGTTACTTCACGCTTGTCAGGATGCATTCCTGAGTGTTATATTATTTGAATTTCAAATTTATAATTTGGCCACTTTTGTTGGGTTTTGGATTGGTGTCCCTTTGTGTGAAGTGACCGTTGGACTCTTTTCTTTAAAGACTTAGTTTTATTTTGTGATCCTAAAGCTATAAAAGGTTTTGTTTGGGATTTTCTTCTATGAACCTAGTCCCCGTTGTGCCTAGGATAGGTTTATTGAGATTTAAGCCTCTGTTTGTGCCCAAGCTTGTCTTGGATCCTCTCGAATACTAGATTGGTAGTTTATTTTTTGATTTGGTTGAGTTTGTCTCCCCTAGGGACCTCGATGGTTCCTTTTGAGACCTGGGCATCTTCCTTCTTTAGTCTAGAATAGCTTTCAGTCCAATTAAAACTAGTTGATTCCCTCAACAATTAAAAGGGGTTGTGACTCTTTATCTATTATTCCCTTTTTTAATGGGGTTCACTTTGTTATTTTGGAGTCCAAGGCCTCCTTCTGTGGCTAGGTTGATTTCAAACCTAATAAAATTCTTGAATGTAGAGTCCCTAGGAGCATCCTAATGGTTTTTTTAGAGACTTAGGCCTCTTACACTATTAGTCAAGGTTGGTTTCTTGTCCATATAAAACTTGTTGGTTACCACACCAAGAAAAGTGGTTGTTTCTCTTTCCACTATTATTTTTCCTTGTTTTGGTAGGGTCATTTTTCATTTTCTTCTAATTCTACTAGTTCCTTTTTTGGCTATCCCTTGGGGAGACTCAAGCCTCCCATTGAGTCTGGGATATGTTCCACACCAATCAAAGGTGGGCTTAACTTAATTTCAACATTTGGTAGATTCATTATTATTTTCAGAATATTTAATGACATTGATTTTATAGACTTCAAATTCCACATGGCATAATGTGAGTTGGTTACCATCAATTTAAAATTGAGAGATATTATCACATTCCAAGAGAGGAATGAATGTGCCAAATTTAATTTATGATGTTTACACTAGGGATCATTTTATTTTTAAATGATTCTCCATGTCAACCTATAATATTCTTTGGAAGCTTTGTTTTGATATGAAGATCATAAGTTTATAAGTTTATATACAAGTTACAATTCAAATTTTAAATGTCGTCACTTTAAAAAGGGAAAAAAATGGTCCATCTAACAAAATTAGAAGTATCACCTTCTTTTTCATTACAACCATTTTTCATAATAAATCAAAACATATGTCTTCTACTTATTTACATATTATTTAGAAAAAAATGATTTTAAATAAATTTATTAGGAAAAATAAAGTTTCCAACCCAAAGATACATATATTAGTGTGTTAAAGGCACTATGATAAAAGTAATTTTATTAAAATGTATTTATTTTAATGTTCTTTTTATGATTGTTTTAGTTTGTTTACAGTGTCTAATAACATGATGATAAGAATTGATATCAGAATGATGCTAATAAGAACATATAAAAGTGAAAGCTCACATGAACCATTTAAAAATGTTTTTTATGAAATAACTTCTATTATTATTGGTTATGATATTAGTTTATCAAAAAAATAATATTTTCCTAAAAAAAATTGAGTTGTTATGTGTAGCTAGCCATTTATCGAATTAAATGTTTAGATTAAAATAATATATTGTGCTTATTTTAGTAATTCATATTCAATTGGAAATTTAACCTTCATCAATGCATACATGAATCAACCTTCTTCTTTGAATTTGGCCACTCATAGAAACTAAAAGAATGTTATCGTATGAGAAAATATATTGTGAGTAAAAATGGAGAAATAATAATTAGTTTGTTATTGTTTATGTCTTCCTTCATGTTATTTTCAATTCCTTATAAATATTTCAAATCATATGCATTTTTTTTAATGAACTTATTTCACAATAAAATATAACAATGAAACATTTTTGCACACAATAGTTTTCCATGCACTAGGAAGACATACAAAATTAACACTGCCCATGGCGCATTCATTTTTTAGTCTATGAGAATGAATTTATATCAAATGACTACATTATTTATCACACTTTTAAATAACTCAATGAATGGTCTTATTTATTCATAGAAACATCCCAAAAATGATATTCAAAATAATGAAATTGTTACCTTATTCATTGTAATTTTGATATACATCATAATAGGAATGATAATAATATTTAAGATTCCCTTAAGAAAATGATAAATTAATTTATATGACTGAATTGAGAAAGCTACCAAATTTATCACTCCTAATATACCAGTGCATCCACTTTCAATTATCTATAATATAGTAATTTTTTTTTGATATTATCATGCATCACTAAAATCAACATGACACAAAGGTTCGAGTGAATATGTTAGATCAAGGCATTACTAGTATATGTAAAGTTTATTTATTTACATATTAAGATATGCATTGAATTCACAACAAACCAATAATGTTTCTCTATTTCTATTGTTTGAACTGAAAGGTATTGAAACATTTAATATTACCTGTTTGACAATCCATTTAAGTCTTTGTATACTTATAAAACAAACGAAACCATTAGAATGACAAGCACTTGTAGCTTTACAATAATATCTAAAATATATCCAATACATTTTGATCTACAAAATGTGTTTCATATGGCCAAAATAATTGACACATATTTATCAACATTTGAGAGAATTATTTTCCAATATCATAATTAGATATTTAGTGCAAGGCTTATATTCTTTTCGGTGATTTGGTTTGATTACTCCTAGTATGTGGTTTATAAATTTGTATGTCCATACATCATATGGTGTAACCCTTTAGTAAACATTCAACATTTTTTTTACATTGAAAACATTTTTGTGTCAGAAAGGCTTTGATCCATCCCAGACATTTTTTGAAAATCTATGTGTGATTGCACAAAATCTTGAACCCAAACCTAATGACTAGAGTTTTGTACTTTCTCAAACTAATAGATATATGTCTTATGAATCTAAATTATCATTTAATATATCAAATCATGTATATGAAAAAAATGATTTGGATTCAACAAATAATTAAAAAAATGTTCAAATTATTAAATATACTGATTACACAAAGCATTGGAGAACATACCAGGAAAATTATTTCTTTAGAAAAAGAGGATGAAGAATTTGATGCTAAAATTTTCTTATCAAAAGGATAACAAATTATGCTTACATCTATTTTTGTGATTTAATTTTGCTTGGTCAATAGTGTTTTTGATAAAATTCATTCTATTGTTTATAGAACCAGAAAATAAACACATAAACTATCGATGTTTATAGTTTTAGACATGAAAAAATATATAGGCCCTACATGAGATCTAGAAAATACTCAAAATGTGTTGATCCATCCCATAACTAGAGAGATTTAAATAACTTTTGTTGAAAATAAGGTGGGCTTTGAGAATATATAAATTGCAAGAACATTTTTTGGAAAAACCAACATTTTATTTTAGTATTACAAAACAACATGCCTTAACTTTTAATGTATTATCAAGATTAGCATCCTTAAAAGACCATTAGTTTTCATCTCTTTTCTCTTTTGATGAATATGCAGTAATGCAAGATGGTGTATATATTTATATAGAGAAAAAATAAGATCAAAGATTATTTTCCTTGTCAGAATCTTATGTATTTTGTATTCATTATATTTTTCTCACACTTAATTGATATTGTTTCTTTTGGTGAACTATTAGCGAGACACATCTTTTATTCTATTGATATTTATGTTACACCTCCTTAATATAATTGTTAGTTTGAAAATTACTGAAAAAGTGTTTTACGAAATTGAAGGGTGTACATATTCCTTTTAAAAAGTAGCTAATTGATAGATAATATTGGTTTGCTAAATTGAAGGGTTTACGTAATCCTTTTAAAACGTAGGTAATTGATAGATAATATTAATTTAAATTCATTCATTTTGATTCATTTTCAATATTAAATATATATTACTAGTCCTATAAAAATAATTAAAAATAAAATCAACTTACGGTAAAATTAAATAATAAATATTTTAAAAATATAAATCAAATAAAATAAAAAACTAAAAATAAAATAACATTTTAAATTATTATAATATTATATTGATTTATTTTTCTTAACATGTATTTACTAAATTTTATTTTACAAAATTAAAATTATTTATTTTAGAAATTATAATATATTACTGATGCATATATTTATCCCATTATTGGGTGATATAAAACATGGATAAGAAACTTTTAGAAGTTTCCAACCCCACAAAAAAAGTCCAAATCAAATAAATTTTATTATTTAATAGAAAGCGTGGTATATTTTAAAAATAAAATTAATAAATCAAATCATTGTTTGGAGATAAACTATATGCAGTATGTGCAGTTTGTTTTTTGCAGCTTTGTTTTTATTGATACCGACGGAGGTCCAAGCAATAAGGTGAAAAAAAATCAGCGCAATTAACGACTCTTGAGGCCACTCGGCTGAGCGCGTATGGACATGTTGGCCTCCCCCTCTTCAGGCAACCCGGCTGGCGAACAGACGCGTAAACTTTATTTTACACGTAATTTCAGATAGGTTTGGTAGATTCGTTTTCCACTAATGTTGGTGCCATCTGATGTTCTTGCGCACTTCATCAAATACTCATAATTCACGTATTTGATAACAATGTGGTTTTAGATCTCACTGGGTATTTTTAATTTGACACGAGATATTTTAGTTTGACAAGCGCAAAACTAACTGTTTTTGTTTTTTCCCTGTCCGGTAAACGAAGTGCTAGTGATATTTTGTTTGTTATGCATATACTAAAGTTTTGTTTCAATGTTATTGAAACTACTTGCAGGAAATAAAATATTTCTTGTTCTTATTATTAATCTGTCGTCTACTTTTTCATATTTACAACTTTTTTCTATATAATAATATTCATAGCACACCAAGTCGTGTGGCTGGTGCCGGTCCCACCACCTCCCCTATCACCAATTACCAATCTTGTGCCGTCACTTAAAAATTGTGAATTTTTTTGAAATGGAGCATCTGAGGTGGAATCCAACTTCGTGGTCTCACCACGCGCTATGTCCCCCCTCAATTAACATTCAAATATTGAATATTGAGTATTCCATTTGAATAAATCCCACCTAAAACATATGACAAACCATCCCTATGTGCAACCCATGTATGCATTTTGTGCATCCCCTATATGCATTTTGTGTAGCCCATTCCTATATCAATGAGTACGATGAGGATTTCGTTGCACTTATTTGAGAGTAGTAATCATAGGAAGATCATTGCCATGGAACTATGTTTTTGTTTTTGTTTGAAACTGGTGACATGAATGTCCATATTCAATATGGTTTCATGTTAAATTATAAGTCTATACTATATTTGTGTTTGTTTTTGTTTTTGATATATGTAGAGGTGAAAACAAGGTATATTTGAGCATTGTTATGCAATGCTTGTATTCTAACACTTCTTTGGAAAAGGCCCTCGAAACGGTGTTGTTTCACTACGTATGGATCAAAGTCTACAACAATCCCCCTTGTCAATACTATGGTGGCGACGCTTCTAATCTCTTTAGGTTTTAAAACAAATAAAAGACTTCTATACCCAAAACAACAAGTTGTTTCTCTGGAGTTGTGGCTTCTAGTTGTGGTACAAGTATCGGTTGCATTCCTACAGCCATGTTGAAATCAAATGTGCTACCTTAAATAAATAAATCCATGAAAAATGTGGGAGTGATGCTTTGATCCAAGTTTTATGATGATAAAATGGGATATGGTTCATCTATAAAAGTTTCCCTATGAGATTATCGCCACTTTAGCATCGAGCATAGTATATAGTATATCCCTGAACTTAACCAACACTCACAAACTTTGTGGGGTCCACACTCTTCATGAATCACAAAATTGATACAAAAAAATGTTAAATATTGAAATAAATTATAGTTGATTGTCAAATAATGTCAAAGAATTTATGAGTACTGGAAAATTTTCTCCTAATATATCTAGTTAAATTAAAATACTCAATTTTCTATGTTATACTTTAAATAATACTCTTGAACTTAAATAATACTATTATCTTCCAAGCACTTATTGATATATAAGTGTGGGATTTTAGAATTACAATTAATGTTGACAACAAATTTATCCCAAGTTTTAGTCCTTCTAAAAAAATATGGAGCTAATCACTATGATAAATCTCATAATCTAAACTAAAAATAAGTTGATATTTAGATACAACGAATCAAAACATATAATATCTTAACATTGATAGTGAGACTGATATAATGTCCTTTATGTTAGTGTAAACCTTGTTTGATTTTTAGGGTTTAGAAAAAACTTAAGTTTTGTAAATTTTAAAATATCAAATGCTTAAGTATTGAATCCCATAAGCAAAGGTAGCCAAAGTCAATATCAGATCAATACAAAATATATGAAAACTTGAATATTCTTTGAATAAATCAAAAAACTAGTTGGTTTTACAATCATATGCCATCGATGAGCTAGAAATAGCATGTTAGTAGGTAGGGTAGTTTTGGGTTGAACCTTTAGAAATGAAGGTCCAATACCATTTCCATGCACGTATATAAAGACAAATTAAATGGTCAATCAGAAAAAACTGATTTTATTCATTGAAAACACTAATACATATATAGGGTAAAAACTCCTAAAAATATGAGATAATATCTATTCCATAAAACTCTCTAATCCTTAATAAAATTCCCAAACTCTTATCTCAAAAGAGACATGTACAACCATTATTTTATTTATTTTATTTTCAGCAATAATACGTAACATTCCCTCCCATAATGCTGAAAACACTAATGACATAGTTTTCTTCACTCTCACTATTAGAGGGAAAACTGCTTGCCTCTGGATCACTTTCTTTTATTTCAATTGCTTTATCATTCACTTTTCCATCAAGAAGGTTTTGTGATCTCTGCTTGCAATTCATAAGAGTATGCCCTAGTTTTTTACAATAGTAACATATGTATTTAGATTTGCACACTTGTTTAGAAGACCTATAAGAAGTGCTTGGCCTATTTTGTGTAACACGTGCTTCTTCTTCATCTGCAACATTATTCTTCATTTTGTTCCCTTCATCAAGCAATGTTGATATGATGTTTTCTATGCTTGGATTCAACTTAGTTAGAGTGAACCTTATATATGACATGCTACTGGGCATGTTGTTTAAGAGTATGGCTTTTACATCTGTTTCTTTTATTTTTGCATTTATTCCAGCCAACTAATTGATGAGAGAGCGAAATTTGTTGATGTGAGACACCATGTCTCCACCATCCATTTTGAGACCATACAACTTTTGTTTCATAGTGATTTTAGCATTATCGGCTTGAGAACCAAATAGTGTGTTCAGTGTTTCACAGATATCCTTAGAAGACTTTTTAAAATCTATATGATGCAAATATGGTTTTGATAATCCAAGACTGATAATAGCTAAGGCTTTCTTGCCTTTGATTTTTTATTTCTGGTTGCTCATCTGCATCTCTTGGTGCTGGTACTGTGCCAGTTACAATGTCCCAAATATCTCTCTCAATTAACCAAAAATGAGTTTGTATTTACCATGTATGAAAATCATGCCAATCAAATTTCTCAATTTGAATTGTTTTCTCCACGTAACCCCCCACCCCCTACTCTTGACTCTTTGACTCAAAGAACGTCGATCTCAACCGATATTAATTCCATACAAAAATAAAGATAATTTTTGACTGATTTGTAACACTTATACACCAATCACAAACGACATTTAGAATAAAAAGAACACTACAGACTTAAACTTATTTCTAAAGAGCGAGTTATAATAATCTAGAAAATATAATTAAATACCGTAAGACTAACGCGGTCAAATATTGAACCAGAAATATAATGAATATTAAGACTACTAAATAAAAATAATGAAGACCATATTTTGGACGGCGATGGTGGAAGACTGCACTTGACGAGCAGGAGAGATGGAATCTTTAATGGATCGTGCTACAGCGCAGAATGGAGCGAGTTTATTAATTTTGTCTTGGCAAATTGGAAGATCAAATCTGAGCTATGAGGGAGCGGTAATCCAAGTATGGATTCAATACAAGATCTGATTCCAATTATTCCCGGCCGCAAGGGAGGTGCTTGACGCGTGACTACGGAGTGACGAGCAGATCACTTCCTGTTGACTGTGATTGGCGAGCCGATGGAGAGAAAACAGATCTGAGTCATCAGAGCAGGTCATGCAGACGGACGAAGAAGTTGAAAATTTGACTGTCTAGACCGAGATACAAATGCGTCCGTTAAAATTTCTGCACCTGCACACTAGGCAAGTTGTATGCAGTCGATATGACTTGGCTGATAGACAAAGATTTGAGACGATGACAAGTCACCAAGCTAGGAGAGAAGCCGTGGAGTGGAAACCGGAGCCAGATGAGAGGCGTCCAAGAATGTATCAGGAGCCAAGTTTGGATCTGCGATCCAGTGGAATAGGTCTGCGGTAGGCCATTAAAAATATAAAATAATGATTGCTGATAAAACACCTGGTCTACAACGTTTTTCTGGAAGCATAAAATAATGGCTTTTCAAAGGAAGTCTACCGTACGTGGTCTGCACTATGATGTCTAATGAAGAGAAAGGCCGTGAAAAAGAGAGGTCTAGGGATGGACCAACTGTGATACCAGTAAATGCAAATTAAATGGTTGATCAGAAAAAACTGATTTGATTCACTGAAAACACTAATACATATATAGGGTAAAAAACTCCTTAAAATAGGAGATAATATGTCTCCCACAAATATCTGTAACCCCTAATAAAACTCCCAAACTCTTATCTCAAAAGAGACGTGTACAGCCACTATTTTATTTATTTTATTTTCAGCAATAATACGTAACAGTATAAAGAAGAAAGTGATTTCAATTGCCATTCTTATTCCAAAGAGACTATATCATCATTATTATGAATTCAATAATAGTTTTGCTCTTTCTATGTTTTTATGGTCTTTAAAAAACGAAATGGGATCAACGATTTTGTATGTTTTATGGTCTAGCATTAACGTTGTGCTGGAGGCATTTTTATGGTAGTTTTTCATTATGCGAAAGGTCAAAGTGTTAGTTTTCAATGAATATTCCTGGGCTTGCAGGAAACATTTGGTGTTTTCAGAACCTTGCCATCCTAATTTTAATCCCCATGCTGAAACTTTCAATATTAAACTGATTTGGTTACAGCTTCCAAATTTTCATCTTGAATTCTTTAGCCATACCATTTTTAAAGCCACTAGGAATTCTATTGGTTAATTTTAGCATGAGGATACCAGAATAAAGGGGCCATTCAACCTATGCCCAAATATTGGTTAATGTTGATGTTAATAAAGATCTTTCAATTCATATGGAGCCGATTGTGAGGGATAGAATTTTGATAGAGCCTATTGATTATGAAGAATTAGCTTTTAGATTTATAGATATTTTCCTATTGGTCACTAGGTCAATGATTACTCAAGAATAAGCACAAAAAAATAAATACCTAATGGAAGGATGTGGGTCTAGATATTATAACAGTTGAAATCATTGTTGAGAGTGAGGACAAAAGTGAAATTTTGAATGCGGTCTGAGAAACACCTTTGGAAACATTAGATCCATGAGCGAAGGATGTGACGAAGGATTTTGAAAACTACACACCATGTAAATCTAGTGATGGATTAGACTCCATTAAAGTCCAAGTTAGCAGGTGGAGTTTTGTTATAGAAGGTTTAATTATTGAATCATAAACAATGTGAATCACTCGAACTCTTCATTCTTATCTTCCCTGATTCAAGGGAAGGAGGAGAATGGATGGTGGTGAAATAAAAGGAAAGGAAAGTGAATAAGGAGTTGTAACCTCTTAATATAACCCTTAGATAGTGAAAGGAAAATAAGTTTTAAGGGTTTTAGTTGTTCCTTGGGTTTGATCCATGTGTCTATTGTTATTCTTTTTTGGTAGATGTTTTGTAGGGTTGTGTTTTATTCATTTTAGCATGTTTATTACATTATTTGGTTTCTGTTTCTATGATTGTATGATTTATGTGAAGTGTTGGGTCCCTCTTTAAAACTCATTTTTTTCATATATAATAAAAAAAACATTACTTTCAGTAGGATTCAAATCAAAAATGCATTTTTGTAAAAATAAATGGTAAATATTTATACTCATTTTACAAATAGAACCTATTTTAATTTTTTACATAGTGACCATTTTTACCTCTTAAAGAACAATAATTAGTTTATTGTTAAAATTATAAGGATTTTAAACATATTTGAAGGTTGTTTTTTATGTTTTACAATCTCATTTAATGGTAATTAATTTTTTTCATTACTAAATGAATTTACATTTAATTGTATTTTGTTACTATTATTTAATACATAAGCGATTTTCAAAATACTATGTAGATACAAGCCTTTTCTTGTATGTTTAGTTTTATCATAACAATAGATTCATTTAAAAATTGAAACCCTAATTATGATAGTAAAAAATAAATAGTAAACATTCAAAAAAATTCCTTAAACATGGGAACGTGTGCATTTAATCTGAATAATGCTTGCATGTATGTAGTATTCTCCTATTATTGTTTAGATAAAACTATGCTATAAATTCGAGCAATAAATTCATAAAATATGAATTCATAAGACATCCATATTTCATAGTTATATTCTACCCAATAAATTAATTTTTAAAGATGATGGTAAATGGGATACATGTTAGCAAGTTGAATAACCAAAAAAACATTGAAAAATACATCTGTATTAATAATTTAATTTAATCATCACTAATAATATAAAACATGAGTGGAAAACATCAAATTATGAAATATCACATTTGTCCTAAGATAAAGAAATGCTATAAAGTTAACTTGAGAAAAAATAATATAATAAAATTCAATAGAGTATGTCTTTCCAACCATAGTAAAAAACATAGCATAATAAAATCCTAATAAACAATGAATAAAAGAATAATAAGCCATAGGAGAAATAATTAACATGGGTGACAGAGGGAAAGAGTAATATGCCTTGTCTCCCCAACCACCCCAACCACTACTAGTAGTAGGATCTTTATCCTGTAAATGGTCCCAATATTAAATCTACTTATTTTTGTTTTCTTAGTGTTTTCTAATGTAGATTGTGGAATAGAAAAGTGTTATGAAAGAAAACACACCTATTAAATGTGCTCCACATCCTAAGTGGTCTATATGAGTAAAACCCACAACCACCAACACATGGACATTGATTTATGTAGGAAATTGAAACTATAGGGAGACACTACATTGTATGCTATGGGAATGATCCCTTCCCTTGTGACCAAATCCATGGACTTAAGGTGGAAATCAATGGTTAGACATTATCAAGTTGAAAATTTTAAATAGAAAACAACATCTCTATTAACAATACAGATTATACGTCACTAATCGTGTAAAAAAAGTGATTCGATAACATCATACCCTAAAATATCACATTGATCCTAAGACTAACACATGTTATAACTTTAATTAAAGACAACATCAACATAATAACATGTAATAGATTATTATTTCTAAGAAACAAATGGTATAAAGAAAAATAACATAATAAATTACCAACCAATAAGGTAAAACATAAAACTAAACCAAAGGAGCAATAATCAAAAATGGTGGTGGACATAAATAATCATTTCCTATCTGTCACTACCTCCTCAAACATTAGGAATAGGAGGACTTGTAGAGTCAGTTAAATGCTCTCATTCATCATTCTAGATTTATTTTTTCTCCTCCTAAGTGTTATCTATCCTATATGAGAAAAGCATAAACGTCCATGCGATGAAATGTTCCTTTTTAGTGTAACCCCAATGAAAGGGTTATAACCAACACTAGCACCTCGTGGACTATGAGATGGTTAAGAAAACTATGATTATGAGGATCCCTTGTAATGCCTTATAAGAGAATGAATATTATCATAGTGATCAAAGAAATGGCTAAAATATGGCAATAAATGGCAAGGTCACTTTTGAGGGATGTGAATAACAACACATGGTGAAATTTCCCAATGGTCAAAAAACATCTTGAGGTCCTCTAGTTCCAATCTAACCCTATCTGCCTATTATTAAATCTTTAATAAAACTCTGAAGATCAATTGAAATCTATTAATAATATAAAAAGAGTGGCTTATTCATAGTTTTAGATACTCATTAAGAATATCCTCTACCACACAATCTAGAACTACACATATAAAATACAATAATAATATAATTTTATTATTTTAAGGAGATACTACATAACATCATATTTATTGGAAATGATAGAGTCATTTACACAATAAAATACAACTAATACCAATAGAATTACAACTAATAAACTAACACTATAGTGTTACCCAAATGACTCAACATTGATAACCCCTCTTAGATCCACACACACACACACACACACACACACACACACACACACACACACACACACACACACACACACACACACACACACACACACACACACACACACACACACACACACACACACACACACACACACACACACATCATAATAATCCTTACAACCACTCTTGAAATATTTCACAATATTGAATTGAATGCCTTTTAAAACAAAGATGATGTATTCTTATAGATAAATAATCCATACATTTACATTAATACTTTGAACAACCCACTAAAGACAAAAAGACTAAATTATATTGAGAAATAAAGAAACACTAGAATCATAAAATGCATATAGGTCTCTATAGTCACTAAATGAACACAAGTCCCAACACTAATACATCTCATAATAATAGATCATAAAATAAATGCTCCATAACACATAACATATACATATTCACAATTTACTCATAAGCATCTTTGCAACATGTTACTTCTTATCCATGTAAGGTGTCTAAATGGATAGTATTAAGATCAATGAAATTCATATGAAAGTCATAGAATATCAAAAGACTTTGCACTCACCATTTACACTTAAAACATATGTACCAT
>JARHVA010001147.1:980000-985000 GCA_037957365.1 Torreya grandis
TTACCAATCTTAGAAAGCTACAAAGATATGTGAAACTCTTTGATTGTGACCATTGTTGAATGACTTGAATCTTGATCAGGTCCGCATGTACTCTTTCTGCATCTACTATGTATCCCAAATGATATATCTATGACATCGAAAATGAACAAGCTTATAACTTGTGTTTTTGTAATGTGTTCAACATATTCACAATATGGCATAGATGTTCATTCATTTTTTGTTCAAAATCAACATCTTATCAAGGTAGAGTATAATAAATGAACTAATGAATGTCCTTATAATACCATGCATCATCTGCATGAATGTAGTTAGTGCATTGCTCAAATCGAATGGAATGAATAACCACTAAAATAGAACTTCTTTTGCCTTGAAGTCTATATTTTTCACTAGGACATACTAAAATATTATGCTTATGTGCATATAGTTATGTTTTTAGAGAGAGAATGGGTAACATATTTGTTTCTAAAGAGAGAATATAAGACTCAAACTCTACTTTGTGAGATTCTTTTCTTCTAAAGAAAGTAAGTAAAAATAACATTCAAGTTTTGAAATATTTGCATCATATATAGAGAGAAAAAGCTAATATAATTCCTTTTTTGTAACATTTACATCATCTAGTAAATGAGAAATACATTCCACCTTTGTAGTATTTAAATCATATAGTAAACGAGAAAAAAAAAATAACTTTCGTAACATATGCATAATCTATTAAAGGAGAATAATATTAAAGCCATGTATGTTTTTCATCATCTAGTAAAGAATAAGCACATTCTATTATTGTAATATTTGCATCATTTAGTAAAGAAGAAGTATATTCACGTTTTGTAACAATTCCATCATATATATCATAAAGAAACATATATGAATGTCTTTTATTAATTTTATGATTAGAGGAGTTTAATCTAACAAAACAAAATATTAGATCAAAGAAAAATAGATCAAATTAAATTAACATTCAGCCATGTATTTTACTTGCATACAAAATGTCATTGAAAAACTAGTTTTTGAATTAAAACATTAAAGTATATGGGATACTTATATTTCCTATGCCCACATATTTGTGTTTGAGTGTTTTAAATACTAAGGATGATTGTGGAAATCCTGGATTTGGATGTTTGAGTGTCATTTTTAAATTAGACAGTAGTGGGGATTCAAACAATAGTGCATGGTAATTCTGTCTAGAGAACTTATAGGATAAAACTACGAATTTTATGTCTGAATAAATATCATGTAGATGTATCCCAGTCCACCACAAACCTATGAACACAAGATGTGACTGATATTTGGTAATTTCTGCTTAAAAACCATAATAATGTCCTGCATACAAATAAAACATAGATGAAATGCAAAAGTGGGATAACATGGTGTAGTGGGAATGGAAGAGTTGGCCATAGATCCCCAATTTTCTGAACACTGCTTACATATTCCCAATGATATGAACCTCATGCCAATGTAATTTTCCCTTGAATGTGGATTGTGTGTTTTTGAATCATGTAATATGTGCTTCTAAATGGTCTTCACCTAGGCCTTCCTCTTAGTCATAGCATGCAATTTAATTGTGGAATGTGAATACTTCAAAAAAACTATAGAGATTTAGCTTGTTGTGTAATGTTTTTCTTTATTATGCTAGTACAGAAAGATAAATGTTAGATCTAAAATTCTTTAGGAATACATTTAAATATAAGACTCCCAATTTTTATCTTGAAAAAGCTATTTGCATTCCAACTCAATCAAACAAGTGTTAAACAAACATACAAGGAGACCCAAAAGAAAGTTTCCCCGAAATGAGTTCTAAAACATGGAGACGAGAACATGGGAAATGGAACACAATGCAGGGCACTGCTATCCAATAGGGCACTATTTTCCACAAAAATTATAATTTAAGAATCAATCAAAATAAATACCAAGGGTCTTCGTGACAAAAAAAAAAAAAGAAATGACATGGAAAACTAAGACATGAAAAATAGTACAATCAATGCAAAATAGTGACAGAAAAGACACATGACTGAGATGCCATGCATAAATAAGATTTTAGTTCAACATTAGGAGATTATAAAAATGAGTAACAAATAACATAATACTTGTGTTTTCCTAAATTAATTTACATGTATATAACACGTAAGAGTGGTGTTAGCAAGATGTTTGTTCATAAATTGGTTTTTACTCTTATACATGTTTATTTTGAAACATTGAATGCGATGAAGTGCAATAATGAATTGTAAATACAATGTTTATTTTCAAATAAATAACATTTACATTTTAAACCATCTAACATGTGAGGAGTATGAGGATTTAAATTACCATTATAATCCTCTTGTGCAAAATAATTATTAAGAAATTGTTTTGAAGAATGCGTAGGGGAGTTAGCCACTTCTATTTCTGAAGTCGTATAGCCTTTTTATTCCTCATTATATGCCTCTTCATAATCAATCACAGACACAAACATAACAAGAGGGTGAAAATTGTTAGCATAGCTGGTAGGTGGATTACATTATTTTTAGGGAGTTTATTTTTAACCTTTTCTGTTGCAACAACCGCTGTTCTAGACTCCTCCCTTCTCGCCCGTCCGTTAACATATTTTTGGTAATTCATGGTGTATATATTCGACTCTTTGCTGTATGAATAAATCATCAAAGTTTTTGTGAGTATAAATTTGTTTACGGGTCTATCAAATTTACTAACAATCTGGTATCAGAGCACCATTAATTTCTGAACATAATGGCAGAAAAATTTTATTTGCAGGGGTAGCCATTGTATTTGTATATGCCCCAGCTGATGTATTTTCTCTTCTAAGCTTTGTCGTGTACTCAACGGTCCAGATCAACATCATTGTCTTCCCTAAATCTATGACTCTACCATGCACCTTTCTGCTCACAAATCGCCTTTCATTGGCCTGCGTCCCTATCTGTTCTTTCACAGCTAACTCAGGCCAACTGCAGTCTCGAGTGTTGTTTGTGCGCCGCCTATCTCCATTGTCACCCTATAAAACAATACAGTTGTCAAGCCATTCAGGCAAGACGTTGAAGCACCAATTAGACATAAGATCTGTCATTTCAACTATATCCTGATTCTTTGTATGCTGCATATTGATCCTGTGGATCGACGACCTTCTAAGAGTCTTTTGAGTCGCTGTATTCACTCCAAACATTTCGTTGTCCAACAGGCAACGTGGTTTTCTCTATTGCCCATCGTCTACATGCAAAATTATTCTGATTCAAGCCAATGAAACGTGGATGATCTGCACAATTTTCCACGGCCTGCTGTATTTTATCCACACGGAATATTCCTCCGTGCATTCTACTTCAGTCTCGGCATATCTAGCTGTCGTTGAATCAGCTCTGGGAGACGTTTCCAAGCTCGTGATGCAAACTCGTGATCCACTCACATAAAATGCCATCCACGCCACCACATCTATTTACCTTGGTCAACTATCTTCTACGGTCAGCTGTTATTAGGTATTCGTATAAGTATATTAGTATCTAGCTTCTTTGTAGTCATATGATTATAGTCTTTTTGGTCAATATCTAATTATACGGTTTATAGTTATTTAAGTCTTTTTAGTTTATGTTTCTCAAATATCATTTTTAAGTTAAAGGGTCTTCCATATTAATATGTCAAAAATAATCATATCAAAAAATTAAGTCTATATGTTTATATTGAAAAGTCAAAAGCCATATAATCAATTTTTTTAATAGTATGCTAAAATAGAAAATGTGTTAGATTTTGTCAAAAAGTTTAAGTTTTTTTGAGTCAGTAGTCGAGTCATTATTGTCAAATATAATTTTTTAAAAAATATTAAAATTGTTTTATTGGATGTATTATCGCTTATACGTGATGTCTATTATCTTAAATTGAGCTTTAAGACATCATCCGCTTAGTGAAGCATCTTTATTGATTAGGGGTTGGAGGACAATTGGCATCCTCTCGTGAGTCACCTACGATGGGGTTGCATCACTGTGATGGTGACATTTTTCGATGTCTTTCTTTTATGTTGTATGCAATGTGATTGTACAATGTAGTTTTCAATAAAATACCAAGCATTATTTTTGAGTTTGGTACCTCCTGATGAAGAACATTGCGGAAAGAAAAAGCACTAAAGTAGCATGTGGTTCTTGGAAAAGGGTTTGTGAAAATCTGAGAAACCACCGAAATGTATAAAATAGTTGAGACCTCCTATCACCTCCAGGTTCATGGTCAACTTGTAGTAGAAAACAATATGGGTTTGTGGTAATCTAAGAAACTACCGAAGGTGTTTAAGCAAAGAGACGTACTCCTATCACTTCTATGTTTTTTCTAATCCTATAAAGAAAAACCAAGGTGCCATGAAGACCATGAAGCCACAAAGATGGCATGCCACCTCAAAAAGTGAGCAGGCTATGCAAAGAATGTAAATATTTTTTAAATGTTTGAAATAAAGGGGGGACCACTATCAGGAATATGATGTTTGTAAAAATAATGTAATAATGAGGGGAATGTTAGTGTAGCTAGCAGTTTGATTACATTATATTTAGGGGTTTTTTTTAAACCTTTTTTTGTAGCAATCGATGTTCTAGACTCCTCCCTTCTCGACAATCTGTTAAACTATTTTTTGTAATTCATGGTGTATATATTTGACTCTTTGTTGCATGAATAAATCATCAAAGTTTTTGTAAGTGCAAATTTCTTTATGGGTCTATCAAATCTACTAACACAAATGGACACGTCAAAGAGAAAATAGCCTTCAAAACCATGTAATTACATAGTGAAAGATACATTTCTTGGATTTTTGGCTCAATTTCTCCTAATTGAGTATAAAATATTGAACCAATTACTTGATTGATTCAATGGGGGAAACAATTATAGTATGTAAAGCCCCCTCAACCTAATTACCACCACATAAAGAGATTCATGTCTAATTTTTTGTAATCGATTCCTTAATTGTACTAATTAATCAATTTGTTCAATTGGAAAGACAACTATGTGAAATCATGCCATGTTGTTATAATTTTGACTACTTGAAA
>JARHVA010001147.1:990000-1022500 GCA_037957365.1 Torreya grandis
GGTGGAGGTCTCAAAGGCAAAAATATTAGTTGGAGCTCAAGAAGTTGCTTGTTTAATGCCAAAAAGTTGTATTTTTAGACAAGTGACATCAACTTGTTCAATGTATTATTCTTAAAGGTTCCACTTGAGTTCTCTAAGGTGTGATTATAGGGATTAAAAAGGTAGGGGAGGGATATGAAGGTTCATATAATTGACATACAGGTTTTATTTTATGTTTTATTATAAAGGCTAAATATTTACTTTTTTCTTGTATTAGAAAGGCCATTCTTGATGACATAATGGGTGGTGGGTTAGTATAATACTACTATAGGCTATCTATTGGTTGAATATTTTGTTGATTAGCATACTGATAAACAAAATAGGTCTAATCATCCAATGTAGGAAGATTGTTCATCCAAATGTGTAGGTTTACCACATCAGAAGGGGACTAATCTCTCCTCTCATCAAGGGGAGGTTCCCTGTGTGTGTGTGTGTGTGTGTGTGTGTGTGTGTGTGTGTGTGTGTGTATAACCAAACAATAATACTCAAGGGTAGAAAAAACCATCCATCTCTCTTTATTCAGAGATGATGCATGCAAATCAAAGGGGAAATCTCAAGGGAAATGACAGAAAGCACTCCTCTTCATTCAAAAGTGCTATTCAACAAACCACAAGAATCCTTCTGGTAGTAATTTCAAAATGTAACCAAGGAAGTAGTAACCAATAGATTGAGATGTAGCACAAAGTCTCCACCTCAATTGTGCAAGAGTGAGATACGAAGGACAATGAGGCCACAAAGTCATCCCAAGGTCCTTTACACAAAAACAAAAAGAAAACACACTAAAGGCAATTGTGGGGGCGCAATGTCTCTCAACAGTTGGCTTCAGGACACCTTCCTGACTATTTTTGCTAATTTTGCTTATTGAATTAAAGGAACATAAGATATATTAAGGTAAAATACATAAGACCAGTTTCCCCAACAATATAGATATCACAGCACAAAGTCTGAAAAGTCACTTGCTTTCTTATTCCAATAACAAAATATGATCAACAATCTGAGCTCAAAGTCTCAGTAATGCCTTTCAATTTGGGCAATGTTTTGTTTCTGATAATTAGAGAGTGATCCTCTAAAACAATAAAAGAGAGTCTCTTATATAGCCTCTTCAAGAAGGACTTAGAAATAGTAACACATCATGTTGCATTGAATTTTGTTAAGAAGACATGCTTGAATTTAAGGGCATTTACCCATTTGCTTCTCTCAATGCAGAGAAATGGGTCATGCTATTGAAAGTTTACATCTTTTAATATCCACCTGGTGATTTAATTTTATAAACACATCTGATGCACAAATGTTTCTATTCATTCCTCCTTGTCCTCTGTTTTTGGTTATTTGAATTGGGTCTTGGATTCAGTTCAATGCTCTGTTCCTTAGTCACTTCATGCTAGTCTTTTGAGATCCCTGCGCAAGATGGCACTTGATAGCTTCCACTGCATTTGATATTGCATCTCAATAGATGACATGTGGTGGCTTCTATTACAAAAATAGATGAGGACAGGTGGCAACTTCTACTTGTCTTTTGAGAATCCTATGGAGGATGACACTTGGTGTGCTTCGTTTACATTAGTAGCTTAATGACGGCTTGCTACAATCCTTACTTAGAAAAAATATTTAAAGGAAGAAGCTATGGATGATGACATGTGGTGTCTTCCATCGAGCTTTCAGCTACTTTTAAAAAGTCCTTGGGACTTATACTAGTTTCCTGCGGAAGATGACACTCGACAACATAGTGGGTTTTCTGTTTCTTCAGACTTTTCTTTTGGAGGAAAAAGTCTGAAGTAATTATCTCTTTGTCACTTTTGTCACAAAACTTTTCTAAAGTAAATCCCTTTGTTCTTTTGGCCTTTGAATTGGTCCATCTGCCCCCTTTTTTCCCTCTACAAGGGCTATTTGATCTTGAAATTAGCCTTTCAGGTTTTTGCAATGGTTCACTTCAGCTTTAGAGTGTCGTCCAAAAGGGTTGTTTGCCCCTTGGAAATTTGACTTAGTTGATTTTATATGAATCTCAAATTGTGACACATGGTAGCTTTCACTGTGTTCTATTAGGTTTTTGTTTCCTTAGTCACTTTTGCCAAAAATTCCCTCTGCAAGGGCGCTTGTGTTTTTGACGCTTGGGACACTCCTTTAAACTTGTCGCTTTGAACCGATCGATTGAACCAACTTTGGTTCAATGGTTTAATGGTTCATTTCCTTATTTTTATTAACCACTTAAACAAAGAAATTTTGAAAAGAGCCTCATTGAACCCGTTGAACCTTTAAACCAAAGTGGTTCAAGGTTCAACGATTCAATCAGTTCATTCCCTAAAAAATGACCAAGTGTCGAAAACTTATTCTTTTGCTTGAACCTGCCTATAGAAGCCTTTGAACCTACTGAATCTTAAACACGTCACTTCCTTGTTCTTTCTAAGCTCTTTGATCTTCATCACATTGGTTGCACCTTTGAACCTATTGCTTGAACTGACCGATTGAACCAACTTTGGTTTAAGGTTCAATGGTTCAATCAGTTCATTATTTTTATTTGGCTAAGTCTTTTTGATCTTTTTAAACCAAACACGTTGAACCATTTGGTCATTGAACCTATTGACCCAAAATGGTTCAATGGTTCAAGCCTTATTTTCTTTGATAAGTGTTTTGAAGCCATTGAACCTTTGAACCAAAGTGGTTGAACTTTGAATGAAGACAAATGTGCTTAACTCTTGCTGCTGATGTTGAACCTTTATAGCCATTGAACTTGTTCAACCAAAATGATTCAAGGTTCAATGGTTCAATGGTTTAATGGTTCAATCCTTGCTTAGAAGCTTGCCAATGAACCTTTTTGGTTGAACCTTGTCATTGAACCAAATTTGAAATTACCTAAGTGTCGAGAGCTTGCTTCTTTCCTATAGAGTATGTAGAAATCAACCTGTGAAGCCCATAGAACTTTTTCTATAGAGTCCATAGATTTTATTCCTACCGAGTCCATATATTCTAGCCTATAGAGTCTATATATTCTACCCTACACAGTCTGTAGATTTTTGAGAAGCTTGAAAAATGAGGAATTTGAATGCTTAGAACAAATTTTGAGAAGGGAAGAGATTATTTTGGTCTATTGAATCAAAATAATTCACATTTTGTCTTAGAAATGAGAAGCTTGTTTCTGAGACAATAGCTAGCTTCAGTTCGGGAACTTCTATCAATTGTAAAAAGGAATTGAAGGGAGTATAATCCAAAAATTTTAGTGTCTTCATGTGTACCATTAGGCTATAGAGTCATGTTACCCAGAAATAGAAGGCATCAAAAATGGAAACAAACAAAACAAAATAGAATTAAAAACTATACAAATATACATATGTACAAATGAAATGATTTGATACTTCAATAGTGGAAGTGTTTCAAATGCTGCCCACTATGAGGTAGAGAAAAGAGTGTGCCATCTTAATATTTTAGTAGAAAGCTATTTTCACCATTGTGTTGATTAATGATAAATGGGCCTCTCTAAAGGGAGTCAATATTTTCATGCATCCCTTTTGGTTCTCTCCTTTTGTCCCACAACAAGACCTGATCCCCAATCCAAAAATCATGATTTTTGGCCTTTTGGTCAAAGAGTTTCTTTACTAGACTTTGATGAGCAGCAATTCGGTCCAGCACCATGGTTCTCTATTCATCTAGCTCAGTCAGCCACATGATTCTCTTATCAAGAGAGCTTTCATATGTCTGATCTTCAATTACCTTTGCCAATTTCAAGGTTGGCAATTCTAAGGTGATTAGTATCTCAGCATTGATACCATAAAGAAGTTGAAAAGGAGACATACCAATTGCCCTCTTTGGTGTGATTCTATCTTCCCATAGAGCATCAATGAATGCTTTATGCCATGTCCTTTGATTGTCATCTGCTAAATTCTTGATGATAGCTACTAGGTTCTTATTGGTTAATTTAGCTTGTCCATTCCCTTATGGAAAATAATCAGAAGAGTGAGAGAGTGTAATTACATAATGGAAACAAAATTGTGTAATCTCCTAGGAGGTGAAACAAGCTGCATTGTTAGTAACAATTTTGATTGAAACTCCAAACCTGGAAATGATATTCTCCTTGACAAAATTACATATAACTTCTAAAGTAGCAATGTTAGTTGGGATTGATTCTACCCACTTAGTGAAATAGTTAGTTGTTGTAAGGACATAATCATGTCTAATGCTTGAATATGGGTTTATAGTCCCAATAAAATCAATCCCCCATCGCTAGAAAGGTTCTTCTATGATAACTAGCTTGAGAGGTAGTGCAGCTAACTTAGGTCTTCTAACAAATTGTTGGCAGGGTTCACATTTTCTCACCCACTTATATGCATCTTGGAAAAGAGTTGGCCAGTAATACTTGGCTCACAAAATCTTGTGAGCAGTTGCAAGAGTAGAAAAATGTCCTATGCAAGCTAGATAATGGAATTTTTTTAAAAGATAGCTTTGTTGTTCTTTGTCTACACAGCGAAGGAATACTCCATCTATGCTTCTCTTGTACAAGCCATTGTCCCAAAGGACAAAATTGGCAACTTTCAACTTGATAGTCCTCCTTTCTTTATAAGACAAATGAGTAGGACATTCACCATAAGTAAGGAAATGAGCAATACTTGAATACCACTCATTGGTAGTGGAGACAAAAAAGACTGTTGGTGTATCTTCCACTTCAATGTCTTCATGCTGTGTATCTTTTGGCTTGTCAGTAATTAATTTGCATAGGTCTTTTCCCCTGACTAGCTTTATCGGTTTGATGTCTAGATCAAACTCTTAGATCTTTGCAATCCAATTACCTCTTTTTGTGCCAAATTCATATTGAGTTAATATAGACTTGACTGTAGTGTTAGGAACTAAGGCAATAGTGTGTGAATTCAAAAAATAGAAGTGGAAATATTTGACTGCTTTCACCACTGCATAAGCATGCTTCTCTACATTTGAATACTTCTTCTCATGGGTTTTGAGAGGGCATCTCATGAAATAAATGGAAGATTCTATACCTTCCTTATCCTATTGAACAAGAATTTTTCAAAGTGTGTGTTCAGATGCATAGCTATATATGATGAAATCTTTGTTGTAATTTGGACAAACCAAGCTAGGGACATGGGCAATGGTAGTCTTGATATCTTAAAATGCTAACTTGCCTTCTTTAGTCTAGCTAAAGGTGGTCTTCCCTTTCATCATGTTCATAATGTGTCTAGTTTTCTCAACAAATTTAGGGATGAATCTTCGTGACAAGTTCATCTTTCTGAAGAAAGAGTGAAAAACATTCTTACTTGTAGGAAAATTAAGCTCTTGAATAGACTCAACTCTATTTGAGTCAATATTTATGCCTTTTTAGGGTTCAAGGAAATACCATTCTGGCGATAGTGCTCCAACACTTGTTGTAAGTGGCGTAAATGATTAGAATGATGCTTTGAAAAGCTAGTTAGGTCATCAAGGTATACCACTATGATTTTACCCATCTCTTCTTTGAAAGTTAGGTCCATTTCTCTCTGAAAGGTGGCATCAGCATTTATCAAGCCAAAAGGCATTGTTCTATATGCAAATGTACCCCAAGTTGTGGTGAATGCAGTCTTGTGTTGGTCTGCTTCACCAACTTCAACTTGATATTATCTTGAGAAGCCATCTATCATTGATAACATCTCTAAACCTGTGACCATTTGAAGCACTTGATCCATGATTGGCAAAGGGTAATTATCTTTCAAAGATGACTGATTCAGATTCTTGAAATCTACACAAATGTGAATTTCACCACTCTTCTTCCTTACAAGCACTATGTTTGCAATCCATGTGGAATGATGGATTGGCAAGATGAGTCTAGAATTTAACATTTTTGTATCTCAAATAGAATAGTACCTAATATTTTGGATTGTACTATTTGGATTTTTGCTTATAGGGTAGAGTCAGCCTTGAGAGGAATGTCATTGTAGACTCTATCAGGTCTAAGAGACTTTAGGTTGTCATAAGAATATGCTAAGACATCCACGTATTGACAGAGTGAAGTGGTGAACTTGAATCTTTCTTCAGGGGTGCAACACTTACCAATGTTAACCATCTTGGGATTTTCTTTAGTAGTCAAATTTAATTGATCAAATCCCTGAGAGGAGCTTAAATCTATTTGTTGTTGTTTGATGAATCTATCATGCTTGTCAAATAATTTATCAAGACAAACCAAGCCTTTGGAAATTTTATTTCCTTTTAGCTTTAAGAATTCTTCATTTATATCTGAACTAGATTCAGAGGCTGATTCATACTTTTGAGATTTACTGCCTTCAAAACATAGTTGTTCAAAATTGTCATTTCATTCCAAGAAGGCAATGATTTGATGATCATCATTGAATACTTGCCAATGATCAGTATTGTCAGGAACACTTGGTCTATAGACTACCTCAATAGTATACCTATCTTCTTTGAAAGTTGAGTGAGGAACTAAGAGAGTTCCTGAAACAACAAGTGCATCAACATTGTCATTAGATCCCCTAGGTATGGTAGAAATGTCTAAAGCATTAAAGCTTTCAATTTGGTCCCAAACTAGGTTGCGATAGTGGCGTAATCTTTCATTCTTGGTTTGGTATAGGTTTTTCACTTGACAAATCACTAATTCAACATCTCCTTTGGCATGAAGAAACTTGATGCCTTTGTCTTGAACAGCTTTCAATCCAAGCAATAGAGATTCATATTCAGTTATGTTGTTAGTGTTGCTAAATTGTAATTTGTAAGATGAAAGAAACATATCTCCTTGAGGAGATATCAACACAATCCTGACTCCAAAACTAGTAGAGGAGTAGCTACCATCAAATTTCAGAGTCCATAACTAATTAGATACTAATTTTTCTTTAAACTTTCCTTCATTAGAGAGGGAGAGTCCTTCTTCATTTGTATTGTAACCCACTAGTTCTTCTGTTATTCTAGTTGAACTAATTTCTGGGTTGACACTTTCAAGAATTTTGTCAGATGTTTTATGCACTTCATCTATAGATATAAAGTAGTTACCCATTACCAAGGATTCAAAGAGAATTTAAGCTTCAACGGTTGATGTTTGGGTTACCACATATTTTGCCTCCTTTTCAAGGAGCAATCTCTTCATTACACCTTTGATAAGGATTCTTGCCTCAGATAGGTCCATGCTTAGTTCTCCTCCACATCCTTGTATAAATTTTGTTTAAGCAAAATGCCATAAGATGCTGGGATGTCAGCCACCAAGACAGTCATTTTGAATCTCTTGTCTAAAAAGGCTGCAAATACAAATTGGGCATCTTTGATTTGCCCCAGCAATAAAACTTGCTTGTTTTCCATGGAGAAAAATCTCCCAAATGTCTTGGTAACTATGAGGCCAAGAGATTCAGCCACTTTAGCAAGCATGACATTTTTAGATGCACCTAAGTCTATAATACAATTACTTAGCTTGTGACCATTTATTAACAAGGAAACATAGAAAGGTTCTATTTTTCCAAGGGTAGCTGGAGGAGTAATGACAAGATTATTCAAAATAGGCATGTTTTTTGAGGAATCAGGAGTTACCTTTTTAGCTTCTTGTCCTAAAGGGATGGTTTGGTTCTGGTCACATTGGACCAACTTATCCAATTGATCGAGATAGCACTGTAAATATTCAAATTCATATATTTCTATTTTGGTCTTTTTGACATGATCAATTATGTCAAATGGCTGAATTGGATTAGGAACAAAGGAAGGTATTTCAACCTTTTGAGTTTTAGGAGGGATGGGAGGAGGGCTAGTTTGCAAAATTGAAGTAGAAGGTGAAAGTGAAATTGATGTATTTACCTTTTGGGTGATCACTGGATCTTTTAATTGGAAAGACAGAGTGGTTCCATGCTTAGCAATTGTAATTGTTAGTTGAGGTTGCTCCTCTATCTTCCCTTCATTAGCTTGTTGGACTGATTGGTTGTTGGACCTGGTAAACACTGCGTATGATCCATCAAAAGCTTCTCCTTTACTTCTATGTTCATTTTGGTAGTTCAAGAAACCAATGTAGGAGTTGCTAGCTGCTTCTTCTTGATTTTCTACAAGGAGATCAACATCATTTTCTTGATTTAATTTAGGCTGGAAAGAGAAATTTGATTTTGATTCAAGATATCCCATTGTTGAATTGGCTGGGGGTGCTTCAATGGCAAGTTTCCCTTGTGGGGGAGGAAAATGATTTTGTTTCCATTGATTCCTAGCAACATTGTCTTCATATGATTGATTTGGAAATGTCCTTCTTGGCATATCTCTGTATGAAGGAGCAAAAGACATTCTTTGCACCATTTGCTTTTTGAGAGCAAGCAACTCATTTACCAATTTCTGCACCATTGGATCAGTGGTGCATGTAGATGAAAATTTAGAAGATGATGAGGGTCTATTTTTATTCAGATCTCTTCTTATCTTTCCTACTAAGATGAGATCATCTTTTACCGTAGTGGCCAAATGTTGAGCTGCAGCAAGATCTATTTGACCAACACATCTCAAAAGAAAACTTACTTTAGGTAACTGAGAATTTATGAAGAAGCATTTGAGATTCTCAGCAATAGGTTGAGCAATTACAAGAATTTTATTTCTTAGTTTGTTTAACTTGGCTATGAAGTCCCTCATTGGTTCATGATGTTATTTCTTCTTATGTGTAAGTTGATCCAGAAGTGCATGTGCATCTTCTACAGGTTTGAATTTCATTTCAAACATAACTTTGAGGGTATTCAAATCAGTTACTGACTGAGCCTGTAGATGATAAAGCCAATCTAAAGTAGCACCTTGTAATGTTTCTACAAATATCCTAACTACTATATCTTCAAATTTTACTCCAATTATGCCACAGGCTATGCTGAAGGCTACAATGTGTTCATCAGGATGAACTTTTCCATCACCATAGAATTTGAGAAAATTCTTCCTTGAACTGCGTGGAAGTTCATTAGAGGTGGAGTAAGATTGAGAGGACTAAAAGAATTACTCCAAGGGCCTTGAACTGTCATTATATGACTATGAAAAGGAGGAATAAAAAATCTCAGAGGGGTGATTATTGGCAAGGCTTTATAAACAGTAGAAGTGGATACTTCGTTTGGCAATGGAGATCTGGCTTTAGTAAGAGGAAAGATCTTGGTTCGTTGGAGGTGAGATGGTGAAGGAAACATATCAAAATTACTTTGTTTTACTAACTCAAATATAGGGTCAACAATACCTTTAGCCCTTTGGATTCATGTATACCTTGAATCTACCAAATTATGAAACAAAAATGGAAAAGAATTGATCTTGCTTTAGTTCGAAGCTTGAGGCTTTAAATTGTGCATTCTTTTTCAGTTGGTGTGGAGGTGAATGGTAAGGTTGTAATAATAATAAGTAAGATGCAGAAATGGAATTCAATTTATAATGGATAATGGTATAAACTCATCAAATCTAAAACTTGAGGTTTAAAAATTCACATAACTAGATCCCCATCAGAGTCACCAAAAATTGTTGGTTGAATATTTTGTCGATTAGCGTACTGATAAGCAAAATACGTCTGATCATCCATATTAGGAAGATTGGTCATCCAAATATGTAGGATTACCACATCAAAAGGGGACTCATCTCCCCTCTTATCAAGGGGATGTTCCATATATATATATATATATATATATATATATATATATATATATATATATATATATATATATATATATATATATATATATAATACTCAAGGGTAGAACAAACCATCCATTTCTCTTTCTTTAAAGATGATGCATGTAAATCAAAGGGGAAATCTCAAGGGAAATGATAGAAAGCACTCCTCTTCTTTTAAAAGTACTATTTAGCAAACCATAAGAATCCTTCTAGTATTAACTGCAAAATGTAACCAACTAAGTAGTAACCAGCAGATTGAGATGTAGCACAAAGTCTCCACCTCAATTGTGCAAGAGTGAGATATGAAGGACAATGAGGGCACAAATTCATCCCAAGGTCCTTTACATAAAAAAAAAAGAAAACACAGTAAAGGCAATTGTGGGGGCACAAAGTCTCTCCACAATTGGCTTTAGGACACCTTCTTGACTATTTTCGCTAATTCTACTTATTGAATTAAAGGAACAGAAGATATATTTAGGAAAAAGACATATGAACAGTTTCCCCAATAATAAAGATATCATAGCACAAAGTCTAAAAAGTCACTTTCTTTCTTATTCCAATAACAAAATATGGTCAATAATCTAAGCTCAATGTCTTAGTAATGCCTTTCAATTTGGGCAGAGTTTTGTTTATGATAATCAGAGAGAGATCCTCTAAAATAATAAAAGAGAGTCCCTTATATAGGCTCTTCAAGAAGGACTTGGGAATAGTAACACATCATGTTGAATTGAATTCTATTAAGAAGACATGCAGGAATTTAGGGGCATTTACCCATTTGCTTTTCTCAATGTAGAGAAATGGGTCATGCTATTGAAAGTTTGCATCTTTCAATATCCACTTGGCAGTTGACTTCTAGAGACATATTTGATGCGCAAATGTTTTTGGTCATTCCACCTCATTTTTTCTTTTTTGGTTATTTGAATGGGGTCCTCGATTCAGTTTGATGCTCTATTCCTTAGTTACTTCCTACTGGTCTTTTGAGAACCCTACGAAAGATGACACTTGGCAGCTTCCACTGCATTTGATATTTTATCTCAATATATGACACGTGGTGGCTTCCGCTACAAAAATAGATGAGGACACATGGAAACTTCTGCTTGTCTTTTGAGAATCTTGTGGAGGATGACACTTGGCTTGCTCTGTTGACATTAGTAGCTTAATTAAGGCTTTCTACAATCCTTACTTAGAAAAAAATATTTAAAGGAAGAAGCTGCGGACATTGACATGTGGTAGCTTCTATTGAGCTTTTGGCTACTTTTAAAAAGTCTTCAGGAAGGCATGGTGGAATAAAATCATAGGAAATAGATGTAATGCATATGTGGAAATATAGGGAGAGGAGTAGAACCAATGAATGGGTAGAGAATATGGGAAGTAGTCTTTGGGTGTATTTTATTGGCTTGGGAGGATAACTCTGTTGATGACTAGTACAAAAGACTAGAAGTTGTAATTTTTTTTAATTTTCTTATCGTAAGAGTAGATACTATAACCAAACATCAAATAACTTGTGTGTGAGACTAAGAATTGTATGAACATTACCACCTTTAAATTATATTATTCATTTAAGTTTAATTGTGGAATAATTAAAAATTGTAATTCACTATGTTCATATAATGCCCTAATTTCTATTGATGAATATTATTTTATTGATAAAATGTGTTTGATGTTAGTTCGAAGGATAAGACATTGCAACACAAGAAATAAAGGTAGGCTATAATTTTCCTCCCACTCTTTGTGCCTACATCATTGTGTGCAAATCTTATCTTTAATAATCTTCTAGTCAAGGTGATCAAACTTACTAGTGGAAATCATTTTGGGGGCTAATAAGTTGACTACAATAAGATACCATTTAGGTGAAATGGTTTCCAATACTAAGGTCATTTAATGTAAAATTCACCACTCTCAATTAAATCCTGGAATCCTTTAACTTTATTCATCAAACACAATAGTTTTTTCTTTGTTGTCACATTATCAAATAAATAATACAGATAAACAATATTTGGGAGAAGTCCTTGGTTCTTCAATAATATATATCTTTCTAATTTTAATCGGGGAAAAAGGTTATTATTTAAAAATGGGATCTTCATATCACTGCAGTCTAGATCAGACTTTATGGTCTCCCTTAAAAATCATAGAATGGTTATGTTATGTGTAATATTAGATCTAAAACTAGGCTCTATCTTAAGATTGACCTAACAATGTTGAATAGATCTGGAGGATACATTTGTGGATTGTATTCTATCCATAACTTGAAAAATCCTTTGGTAAAATAGATTAAACTTATTTTTGGAGATAATTTTTGGGTCCAATATACTAATTACGATAAGTTTCCATTCAAGTGCAATGTTTTCCATGCCTAGTGTCATTTATGGTAAAATTTCTCTTCTCAATTAAGACCTCAAATAATTATGATTTCCCCTTATTCAAACTTAATCTCTCTTCCCCCTCCTCCCACCCCCTCCCCTACAACCTCATTCTTATAAATGGATTCATAAATCCTAATCTCTTCCCCCTCCTCCCTTTAAGGTTTCGGTTTAGGTTGATATTTTGGACCCTAAACTTACTATGAACATTCTTATTTTTCCAATGAATTTTGTAAACCCAATATCATATTCTACCCCTTATTCAAATATTTCGATGACCACTTCTCCTAAGATCCTTCTCTTTAATCCTTGTTTTGTTCCCCACTCTTATTTTTTTGTAAACTCCTTAAGTTATTGATATTCAATTCTGATGTTGATTATGTTCATGATACTCTTGTAGGGGAATTAAAAGTTATGGGATATAAAAAGTATTAATCCTTATAAAATTATTCAAGGTGATCACCTAAAATTTTTCTCCTCTCATTATAAAAACTCAAGTCCTAGACAAAGGAAGTGGAAAAGTTTCAAATTATGCTCTCAAAGATTAGACAAAATACATCTTTAGGTTGTCTTTAAAATTAATTGAGAATGGGGAATACCCATTCTAAAGTCGAATGGTGATATCCTATTAAAATATTAGGTATATGGGATACCATAAAAAATGAAGGTTACTCAAATTACAACTTCAAATCTAAATCCTAGAGTTATTCTTTGTTTTAGAAACTAAAGTTTATGAATTATCTATCTAGATAACAACTCCAAAATTTTCAAAGTATTTTCCTCTTTTTCAAATTATAGATGAGGTCAATCACATGTCCTACTCAATAAACCTTTAATTACTTTATAAATTATAAACTCTAAGAAAAATTAAATCTTATTTAGTATTTTAGGGCTCAATGGGAATATTCATTATCAATTTATATTCTCATTAAATCCTTGTTGATAAATAATTAATATGGAAGGAAATATCATTGGTTGCATAATATTTTCATAATGAAAATATTATGTTAGATAATGACATCAACTATATCAAGAGAAAAGAGGTGGGATACAAAAAAATGCTTACTCTCAATTAGGTTTCATTAAATTTTTGAGTGAAAATCATTTTTAAGACATTGAGCCCGAATTTGTATTCTTTAATTGGACTAATAAAAGAGCTATTTTTGGTAACATATTTATGACCTCTAATAATTTTTTAAACCAAAACAAGATCCTTCACTCCTATGTCAAAACTATTAGGCTCTGAGCATTTACGTATTTCCCTCACTATCAAAAGAGACATATATACTTTTGCAATGCCCTTTAGATTCAAATTGATGTGGCTAAAATATCCATATTATATGGAACTTATATACTTTTATAATGCCACTAGAGAGAGCAAACAGATGTTTATTGTAGTTCATAACATGAAAAATCTAACGTAAAACATTCAAAAATCAAATAAGGAAGTATTTGGGAGAATATTAAAGAAAAATTCCTTCGATGAGTTTTTTATTCAGAGGGTTCATCTCAAATTGTAGGTTATTCATAACATAACCTTGCTACTCATAGGGAAATAAATATGTGCAACCCTGAAATAGATTTTTTGTAAAAGAAGATATTTTAGGGAAACAAGGATATAGAGAGTGTTATTTTATTGAAGGAAACCAAAAAAAAATATTATATCACCAATGCACCCAATATACTCGTAATCATAACATGATATTGAAACTAATAAATAGAAATTGTATTTATACTAGATATTTGGATAAGATAAATAAAGGAGGCATCTAATTTTACTAAAAACTTTGTAAAGGACACCTCAACAAATTTCAATTTTGAGAAACAATAATTTTTGTAAGGATATTAACATATTCAAATGAAATTTTTTTCCTCCCATACTTCAACCTGTAGACAAAATAAGATAGATAAAATTATTTTATTTCCTATAGGTTATCTCTATTAGTCTAGGATATTTATTATTCCACTTACTAATTAAATGAATTATCCCTACACATTTAGCTTCAATTTACTTAGGTGTAGTAAAGAGGTTAAGTGGGTGAGAGGGTGAGTTTTACCTAGAGTTCCACCTGGAGTTCAACTGAGTGCCACTATGAATTTTCATATGAGTTACATAGTTAGTTACACTCAATCCCACTATGAATTCTCCTATGAGTTTACTCACTCTACTAATATATATTACACTTCACTAGGCTATTGTAATATATCAAGTCATTATTTCACATCTTATATATTTATGAATATAAGCAAGGTCATTGTTACATAATTATTGTGTGTTCACTCTACCAAAATATTACCTATTGGGAATTTATGATAATCTTCTCAATAAATGTCATAAGGATCCCATTAATTAAAAGGAAATGAACAAAATAATTTTGCGGCTATATGACCACAACCATATACAATAAATTGGTTTATTAGAAAGTAACAAGAGTATTTTGGTAAAGAAAATTCAACTAATTCAACTCATTCTTTAGGAAATTAAAGTGTATATAAAATCAATCTAAAAATCTACAAGTAGATCCAAATCTGAATTAACTAATATTATGAAAAACTTTATATGGAATGTTTTTTTATCCTAATCAAATTGATTTAATGAAATATGAAGAGGGTCGAGAGTTGTTGTTGGTTCACATTTTAGGAAATTATTTATGGAAGGTAATTCTCTCTTAATTATAAGCATTTTGAAATGAAGAATATTAATCACTCTAATTTCAACTCAATCATTGAATACACCCTTAATACTATTCCTTTTTTATGAACATTTCTTTCTTGAAAAACTATTATGAGACTAACTCTTCAAAAAAATTCTTAGATAACATTAAATCTCTTCACCTTCTTTCTAATAATGATTGGAATTATCAATTACCCCTCCTAAGAAATAATGAAAATAATTAATCATATAATAATCAACCCAATAGTATCCTCTCTTTCATTGTAAATGTTGTCTAGTGAATTGGTGGTATAATTTTTGTGTTTTTTTAATAAAAGTCTTAGGTGTTCCTTCCTAGTTCAAATTTATTGATCATTTATGTTCGAGAGGCTAGGACAAGTTAGGGATTATATTATACTTTATCTTGTTGATGAACTTCTTTTAGTTTTCTCATTGTTGTACTTGTAGGACGTTTTAGTGATTGGTGATGAAGTTTTATGGTGTTGTCTATTTACTACTTCCTGGGCATAGTTCCTTGGTAGTGATTACCTCTAACATACCTAGATTGATCTTCGATGTGAAAATCTTTTACTTAAGTTTATTTGTATTCTCTTTCACTTAAGTAGTTGGCATTGGCTTTGTAATTGCTTGAGATATTAGAAATTTTCCCATCTGCTTTTGTCCTCCTAAAAGATTATTTTATGCTTCCTCATTTGATATGCTAAAAACATCCTTATGTAATATAGAGTAAGGGCCCATTTCCCTTTATTATAATCTATCAAACATTAAATTTCATTTCCAATGATTAATTAGAAAATATTGAGCACATAACATATAAAAATATTAATAATTATTCTCACATAACTAACTAAAGGAAAAAGGAAAACTATATGCCATCAAATAGTACAAAGTAAATTTTGATACTAATTAATATTAATTAATTAGAAAAAAAGGTATTTTATATGTTTTGATGTTCATGATTTTTTGAACAAATATATGTATGTTAGAAATATTATTTATAGTCAAATAGTAAAATTGATCAATACTCATGAAAATATTTATTTACTTTTATTTTATACGATAATAAAGACAATAAAGTGGTTGAATAAAAATCAATTCATTATATATATATATATATATATATATACATATATATATATATATATATATACATATATACATATATATACATATATATATATATATACACATATATATATACACATATATATATATATACACATATATATATATATATATATATACATATATATATATATACATATATATATATATATATATATACATATATATATATATATACATATATATATATATATATATATATATACATATATATATATATATACACAAAATCATAAAAAATTGGAAGACTTTTTCATTTATGCTAAAGAAGTTTCAAGGACTCATTTGGAATGCTAATAGAAATAAAGTTATGCATAAAATTTATTTTTAAAATTTAAAAAATCAAAATCAAAATCAAAAACTCTTCTCATTATTTATATTGGAAATAATTTGTGGAGAAAAAGTAAAAAATAAATTATAATCTTTGCAATACCTAGTTGTAATCCATTCTATTTCTTTTTCATGTCATTCTATTATTTTTATCCATTAAAGGATGCTTCTTGTAGAACTTGTATTCTTATATAAGGACTTCAAACTAGATAAACATCAAGCCTTGATACCCTCTTCGTTGGATTGACATTCTATTGGATCAAATTTAATATTTAAATTATTTTATAAAATTAGGTTTGATATTATCGTATGACCAAGAGAGGATTTAAATAAGGATATACACAAAAAGAAACTTCAGATAAGGGACAGATTTTATGAGTTGATTAAATTTTTGTGTTGTCCTTTATACTATTTTTAATGAGGTTAATAAATATATTTTTTGAGATTATTTTTAAATTTATTATTATTTATTTTGATAGATAATTTTTTTTAAATTGGTTTTCATTATAAATGTGTAAAATAATTTTGATCTAATTTTTTAATATAAGTGAAAATAGGTTCTACTATGTTAAAATAGATTATTATAACACTAATGTTCTCTCTCTCTCTCTCTCACACACACACACACACATAAAATTCTCGTGAATATTTCAAATTCTATGTTTTATAAATTTAATAGAAAAGTGAGTTGTTATATATATATATATATATATATATATATATATATATATATATATATATATATAAAGAAATTTTGGTTTAAATGAAAATTACTTATCTATTTAAGAAAAGTGAAACAAGGTACGTATTTATAAATTATTTTCTTAAACTATAAGTCTTATTAAAATGGGATAAAATTATAATTGCAGGAAATATTTTATAAGAGTATTTAAAGATTCAAAGTTCATGAAAATTTTATGTGTGTGTGTGTGTGTGTTTTTTCTTATTTAAAAAGTTGGTAAATATATATTTATAAATTTAGTTTTTAGGAATCTAAAAATAATAATTTTATGAATAATAACATTTTTTTTTTTTTAAAGAGTGGTTAACAATATTTGAGAGATTTTCTTCTTGTGTGAAATCTCTTTCAAAATTGTTAATGAATTAAAACTTCTTCTTGTTGATCTGTTTTATTGCATGGCTAGTTCTAAGTCTTTCATAGGATTATGATAGGTCTTTGGTTCTTTGCTTGTCTTGTCTGATATTTGGGGTGTGTTGGGTAACTACTTTATTGGTTCTAAGTCCTCTAGGGATTTTGATGATTCTTTTCAAGATCTTAAAGTCATTCTTTATTTTTACACATTGGTTTTCGGTCTAGTTAAAACTGGGAGGCTCCCACACTAGCTAAAAGTGGTTGTTACTCTCCTTACTATGGTTTGGAGTGCAAGAGGAAGGGCAAAGGGAGGGGGGAGGTTGTTTATAATCCTTGGGTTTTTAGTGGTTCTCTCAATTTATCTTTAGATTTGATTTGTTGGTTTTGAAACCTATTGCGGACCCAACATGGCTTCTTGTCCATGCTGATTCTAGGGAAGTGGACTTTAAATAATGTCTAGTTAGTTCTTGATCCAACTAAAATCAATTTGTAGGACGTTAGGTGATCTTGATGGTTCTTTTGAGATCTTTTCCACTTTATCCATTAGTCAAGACTAGTTTTTGTCTCATCTAAAATCAGCTAGTTCGTACAACAAATAAAAGCAATTACCACCCTGATCGCTATTTTGGAAACATGGATCTTCACTTATGTCCACGCTGGTTCCTGATCCAGTGAAAATTAGACTCTTGTGTGTTATTTATAGGTCTCCGTTGGGACCCCAATTGACCTTTGTTCCATTTGTATTGCCTCACTTTTTGCCTAGGTTGTGGTGGGTTTTTGCTTTGCTACGTTGGAAATTTACGCCTCCATCTTTGCCTAGGTTGGTTTTAGATCTAGTCAATATCAAGATAGTTGTCTCTTTATTGTCTTTATTGGGTTTTGATCCCCTGATGACCTTGATAGTTCTTTTAAAGACTTGGGCCTTTCTCTCCATTAGTCTAAGTTAGTTTCTAGTCCAGCCAAAACTAACTGATTCTTGTACTAAGCAAAAATGGTTTTTGCTCTTTCCATTGTTGCTCCTCCTTTGACAAGGTACTTTCTACTCTTTTCACTATTTTTTCCTCTTTCGATAGGGTCCTTTCTATCTTCTTGGTGAGTTATATCCTCTTCTATTTTGTATATACCAATGGAGATATAAACCTCAGATGTCTAGATTGAATTCCACATCAGTAAAAATTATGTTTACCTTAATCCCATATATATATATATGAAAACTCATGAGAGAAAATGTCATTTCACTAAAATTCATAATAAGTTTAAGGGCCTTGAGGCAAGAAATTGGATACTAGTGTGCACGACATTTGATGATTTGTAATAAAATACATATAAATTTTTTGGATCACAGTTTCACATATATTCAATATTTTATAATAGGAAAATATATTCTTCAACTACTAAATCTGTTTTGAGGCTTATCTTTGTTAAGCATTTGTTGGTGGTAGTGGTGATGTTTGTTTTGATTTTGGTTTCTGTTTTGGTTTTTTTTCTAAAATTAAAATAACTATAAGAAGAGAATGAAAAGCCGAGTATAAAAACTATAAATATGAAAAATTAATTTATAATAAAAATACGCTCAAACATGAAAAATATTCATTTGAATTTAAACAAGCACCATATACACAAATTTACTCCATTGTGAATGTTCATAACTAACTTGTCTTAAGCTTTCTATGCTTCCATCGAATATCTTTCTCGTAACGTTCTCCTAAATATGGATAGTTATGTTTATAAAAAGATGATAAAAGCCTCATGCACAGTGGTGCAAGAATGTTAGAAATTCGGTTTGGAAATACATTTTCCAAGCAAATTCAAGAAGTATCTAAAAAATCAAGCAAGCAAGATATTACTCACATTTTATTCGCATTCTGTGTACATAAGATTTTGTCCACCAAAATCCTCGTAATTGAGGAGTTGCGATCCAATTCAAATCAGCGAAATCTTAGTTAAACGACTATAATAATTCTATAGTCAAATCGACTAATTTTATAACTCAAAACGGTATCAAACATGAGCCTAATATGTAATAAGAAAAGAACGTAATTTTTTTTTTTCGAAAGGTTCTGAGACGCGTTGTGGAAAATTAGGAATCAAATTCAGTTCAAGTAGTTTTCCTTGAAATAATAGACAATGTTTTTTCTATCTCATAAGTGACATGGTGTTTATTTTTGTGTCCGTGGTGGTGGTATTTCATCCAAGCGATGATTTTACTATGTTTCGAGAAAGATGAATACATGGAACAAATAGACTAATGGCTATAAAAATTTAATTTTCCGCACTTCCATCTTTTGGGCTTCATATCTCAAGACTAGCGAGATTTGAATATAAAAATATGCGTTTAAGTGTTATCTTAAATCGTTTGCTAGTAATTTTTTCAAAAATTTTAAATTTGTTTCTCAGATGAGTTTCTATCCAGCAAGAAAATTAACTAGAGTTTTATTGTGATAACGTTACAGAGTATGTAAGTATGTTGTGTGTATTTAGCCATCGCAGCATCGTAAAACCCTGATTAAACAAAGGCAACAATTTCTATCGAACCAGAAAATTAAACAAAATTATTATATAATTGTTTGATTAACCAATTGTTACAGAAAAACAACAATTTCTATCCCGCCAGAAAATTAACTGGAATTATGGCATTAAGTCAGTATCCTCACCTTCACACGATCCATCGCGCCAGTAATTTCTGTTGCGTTTGTTGTGATATGCTGTCCATCATCTATCTGTCCCTTCTCTGCTGTGAGAGAAATATCTTGTTTGGTTTCCATAGATTGAATAACACCTCTTCCAGCAACTACACGCGGCAGGCCTGAAATCACCGCCAATGTATTTTGGGTAGGCACAAAACTAGGATTTATAACAAGAGAGATACCCCAATGTCAAACCCGACTCTCCACTCTGGCAGATATTTATTTTGTTTGAAACGACACCCATCACGCCACTGCAACGACTTTCAAGATTTGAACACCCATCACATTATCTTTTAATAATTGATTGAATTGAGAGTCATTTTTCCACAACCGGGATAATAGAATTCGATTTAAGCCAGATGTAGATTTATGTTGAGACGTAGTTATTTTTTTACATGAATCTACTGAGTGTTGTATATTGTGATGTATTTTTTAAAATTATTATGCAACGATATATAGTTTTAATATATTTTATTTTTCTATATATATAGTTTATGGGTTTATATAAAAAAATTAATGATATTATACTTTTCTATATTTATAAATAAAATGTGGTGTATTAACTTGAAAAGATATAAGTATCATAATAGAATAATGAGACACCTTGTCGGGAATGGTTCCGAGTGGGAGAAATATTTTCAAAAAAATAATTCGGCGAGACGTAACGGTTGAATTCCAGGGAGAAGAAGAGGATGACGATCCTAATACATCAAAGCTTGAATATCTAGGAGTGTGGCATTTTTTGCACTCTACTCTGGTGGGGAGGAAAGATCCTTGGTTTTTTTCTGCAAGAGACATCATCTAGCCGCCTGATCTGTTTGTCCATTTCTGGAACAATGGCCCTTTTGATCCACCGTAAGGAGTACTGGATGTTTGGCTCGTAATTTATGAGACGTCGCCGCCATTTTCGTTTTTTTGGGGACCTGAAATTTGCAAGTCTTGGATTGATGCCTAAATTCTTAGGTGGTAGAATAACTTTTTGCTTTTATTATCATTTTGGCTTGGTTTTTCCTCTAATTAAGGGTTTTCCCTAATTATAACTCTATTAGAAACCCCGTTGTCGGAATGTGGGCTTTAGATAGTAGTTCCCCCCTTTGCTAGCACCTAGGTTTCTGCCTAAAGGAGCAAAGTTTTGATCAGCAAATCTATTATGTTGCTCTGGCGTTGCTTAGATTTCGCTAGTTTACAAATTTGGAAGTACGATGAAAGAGAAGGAAGAGGTTGCCTTACTATATGGTAGACTTCTTCATCAAGTGATACACATGGCCAGAATGCGATGGTCATGTTTTTTAAAGCCTTTTTTTCAAAGAGTTGGGTTTGCTAAGAAGAAATCTTCGCTCAAGAAGTGGATGAGTGCATTGATCTTGATATCCAACTTTTCAAGACAGCGTCAAGTGTAGTTATCTTCTTTATTTATTGGTGGAGGCAGATGCCTGAAATTAGTGTCTTTAGGTTTTATCCACCCTTTATAGGATATTTCAAGCAAGAAGCGCCTGGCAAAGATGGCAAGTAGGGGTCATGTGCTTGATTTCAGTTTAATCTAGAGTATGACTAGTGGAAATTATGGTGAATGCATTTTGAAGCTAGAGAGGCTTGTCATAGCTAGGGAAAGAACTTATTATCAGATTGGAAAGTTTCACGGATTCAAAATGGAATCTTGCTCTAGAACATCTTGTGGACCCCCTATGGGATCCTCCTTGCCCTCTTTCATTTTATTATTATTGTTTAATGAGTATGACATGCCTCTTGGTTTGAAGAAGAATTTCAATAATGTTCTCAAATATTGGATTGGAATGACTATTTTTGCCTACCTTTATAAAATGGTAATACCAGTACCATGTTTTTTTGATGTATTGGTTACATTCTATTTCTTGGGTGGCTAGAGTGTTTCGACCTTAGGTTACAAGGTTAGAACATTTGTTATTTGACGCTTGTCAGGATGCATTCCTGAGTGTTATATTATTTGAATTTCAAATTTATAATTTGGCCACTTTTGTTGGGTTCTAGATTGGTGTCCCTTTGTGTGAAATGACCGTTGGACTCTTTTCTTTAAAGACTTAGTTTTATTTGTGATCCTCAAGCTATAAAAGGTTTTCTTTGGGATTTTATTCTATGAACCTAGTCCCCCTTGTGCCTAGGATAGGTTTATTGAGATTTAAGCCTCTGTCTGTGCCCAAGCTTGTCTTGGATCTTCTCGAATACTAGATTGGTAGTTTATTTTTTGATTTGGTTGAGTTTGTCTCCCCTAGGCACCTCGATGGTTCCTTTTGAGACTTGGGCAACTTCCTTCTTTAGTCTAGAATAGCTTTTAGTCCAATTAAAACTAGTTGATTCCCTCAACAATCAAAAGTGGTTGTGACTCTTTATCTATTATTCCCTTTTTTAATGGGGTTCACTTTGTTATTTTGGAGTCCAAGGCCTCCTTCTGTGGCCAGGCTGATTTCAAACCCAATAAAATTCTTGAATGTAGGGTCCCTAGGAGCATCCTGATGGTTCTTTTAGAGACTTAGGCCTCTTACACTATTAGTCAAGGTTGGTTTCTTGTCGATATAAAATTTTTTGGTTACAATACCAATAAAAGTGGTTGTTTCTCTTTCCACTATTATTTTTCCTTGTTTTGGTAGGGTCATTTTTCATTTTCTTCTAATTCTACTAGTTCCTTTTTTGGCTATCCCTTGGGGAGACTCAAGCCTCCCATTGAGTCCGGGATATGTTCCACACCAATCAAAGGTGGGCTTAACTTAATTTGAACATTTAGTAGATTCATTATTATTTTCATAATGTTTAATGACATTGATTTTATAGACTTCAAATTCCACCTGGCATAATGTGAGTTGGTTACCATCAATTTAAGATTGAGAGATATTATCACATTCCAAGAGAGGAATGAATGTTCCAAATCTAATTTATGATGTCTACACTAGGGATCATTTTATTTTTAAATGATTCTCCATGTCAACCTATAATATTCTTTGGAAGCTTTGTTTTGATATGAAGATCATAAGTTTATAAGTTTATATACAAGTTACAATTCAAATTTTAAATGTCGTCACTTTAGAAAGGGAAAAAAATGGTCCATCTAACAAAATTAGAAGTATCACCTTCTTTTTCATTACAAACATTTTTCATAATAAATCAAAACATATGTCTTCTACTTATTTACATATTATTTAGAAAAAAAAGATTTTAAATAAATTTATTAGGAAAAATAAGGTTTCCAACCCAAAGATACATATATTAGTGTGTTAAAGGCACTATGACAAAAGTAATTTTATTAAAACGTATTTATTTTAATGTTCTTTTTATGATTGTTTTAGTTTGTTTACAGTGTATAATATCATGATGATAAGAATTGATATCAGAATGATGTTAATAAGAACATATCAAAGTGAAAGCTCACATGAACCATTTAAAAATGTTTTTTAATGAAACTTGAACTTCTATTATTATTGGTTATGATATTAGTTTATCAAAAAAATAATCTTTTGCTAAACAAATTGAGTTGTTATGTGTAGCTAGTCATTTATCTAATTAAATGTTTAGAATAAAATAATATATTGTGCTTATTTTAGTAATTCATATTCAATTGGAAATTTAACCTTCATCAATGCATACTGAATCAACCTTCTTCTTTGAATTTGGCCACTCATAGAAACTAAAATAATGTTATCGTATGAGAAAATATATTGTGAGTAAAAATGGAGAAATAATAATTAGTTTGTTATTGTTTATGTCTTCCTTCAAGTTATTTTCCTTTCCTTATAAATATTTCAAATCATATGCATTTTTTTCTAATGAACTTATTTCACAATAAAATATAACAATGAAACATTTTTGCACACAATAGTTTTCCATGCACTAAGAAGACATACAAAATTACCACTACCCATGGCACATTCATTTTTCAGTCTATGAGAATGAATTTATATCAAATGACTACATTATTTATCACACTTTTAAATAACTCAACGAATGGTCTTATTTCTTCATAGAAACATCCCAAAAATGATATTCAAAATAATGAAATTGTTACCTTATTCATTTTAATTTTGATATACATCATAACAGGAATGATAATAATATTTAAGATTCCCTTAAGAAAATGATAAATTAATTTATATGACTGAATTGAGTAAACTAGCAAATTTATCACTCCTAATATACCAGTGCATCCACTTTCAATTATCTATAATATAGTAAATTTTTTTTGATATTATCATGCATCACTAAAATCAAAATGACACAAAGGTTCGATTGAATATGGTAGATCAAGGCATTACTAGTATATGCAAAATTTATTTATTAACTTATTAAGATATGCATTGAATTCACAACAAACCAATAATGTTTCTCTAATTCTATTGTTTGAACTGAAAGGTATTGAAACATTTAATATTACTTGTTTGACAATCCATTTAAGTCTTTGTATACTTATAAAACAAATGAAACCATTAGAATGACAAGCACTTGTAGCTTTACAATAGTATTTAAAATATATCCAATACATTTTGATCTACAAAATGTGTTTCATATGGCCAAAATAATTGACACATATTTATCAACATTTGAGAGAATTATTTTCCAATATGAAAATGAGATATTTAGTGCAAGGTTTATATTCTTTTCGGTGATTTGGGTTGATTAACCCTAGTATGTGATTTATAAATTTGTATGTCCATACATCATATGGTGTAACCCTTTAGTAAACATTCAAAAAAAAATTTACATTGAAAACATTTTTGTGTCAGAAAGGCTTTGATCCATCCTAGACATTTTTTGAAAATCTATGTGTGATTGCACAAAATCTTGAACCCAAACCTAATGACTAGAGTTTTGTACTTTCTCAAACTAATAGATATATGTCTTATGAATCTAAATTATCATTTAATATATCAGATCATGTATATGAAACAAATGATTTGGATTCAACAAATAATAAAGAAATGTTCAAATTATTAAATATACTGATTACACAAAGCATTGGAGAACATACCAGGAAAATTATTTCTTTAGAAAAAGAGGATGAAGAATTTGACGCTAAAATTTTCTTATCAAAAGGATAACAAATTATGCTTACATCTATTTTGTGATTTAATTTTGCTTGGTCAATAGTTTTTTTGATAATATTCATTCTATTGTTTATAGAACCAGAAAATAAACACATAAACTACCGATGTTTATAGTTTTAGACATGAAAAAATATATAGGCCCTACATGAGATCTAGAAAATACTCAAAATGTGTTGATCCATCCCATTATTAGAGAGATTTAAATAACTTTTGCTGAAAATAAGGTGGGCTTTGAGAATATATAAATTGCAAGAACATTTTTTGGAAAAACCAACATTTTATGTTAGTATTACAAAACAACATGCATTAATTTTATTGTATTATCAAGAGTAGCATCTTTAAAAGACCATTAGTTTTCATTTCTTTTCTCTTTTGATGAATATGCAGTAATGCAAGATGGTGTATATATTTATATAGAGAAAAAGTAAGATCAAAGATTATTTTCCTTGTAAGAATTCACTCTTAATTAATCTTATGTATTTTGTATTCATTATATTTTTCTCACACTTAATTGATATTGTTTCTTTTTGTGAATTATTAGCGACACACATCTTTTGTTCTATTGATATTTATGTTACACCTCCTTAATATAATTGTTAGTTTGAAAATTACTAAAAAAGTGTTTTACGAAATTAAAGGGTGTACATATTCCTTTTAAAATGTAGCTAATTGATAGATAATATTGATTTGCTAAATTGAAGGGTTTACATAATCCTTTTAAAATGTAGGTAATTGATAGATAATATTAATTTAAATTCAATCATTTTGATTCATTTTCAATATTAAATATATATTACTAGTCCTATAAAAAAATTAAAAATAAAATCAACTTACGGTAAAAATAAATAATAAATATTTTAAAAATATAAATCAAATAAAATATCAAACTAAAAATAAAATAACATTTTAAATTATTATAATATTATACTGATTTATTTTTCTTAACATGTATTTACTAAATTTTATTTTACAAAATTAAAATTATTTATTTTAGAAATTATAATATATTACTGATGCATATATTTATCCCATTATTGGGTGATATAAAACATGGATAAGAAACTTTTAGAAGTTTCCAACCCCACAAAAAAAGTCCAAATCAAATAAATTTTATTATTTAATAGAAAGCGTGGTATATTTTAAAAATAAAATTAATAAATCAAATCATTGTTTGGAGATAAACTATATGCAGTATGTGCAGTTTGTTTTTTGCAGCTTTGTTTTTATTGATACCGACGGAGGTCCAAGCAATAAGGTGAAAAAAAATCAGCGCAATTAACGACTCTTGAGGCAACTCGGCTGAGCGCGTATGGACATGTTGGCCTCCCCCTCTTCAGGCAACCCGGCTGGGGAACAGACGCGTAAACTTTATTTTACACGTAATTTCAGATAGGTTTGGTAGATTCGTTTTCCACTAATGTTGCTGCCATCTGATGCTCTTGCGCACTTCATCAAATACTCATAATTCACGTATTTGAAAACAATGTGGTTTTAGATCTCACTGGGTATTTTTAATTTGACACAAGATATTTTAGTTTGACAAGCGCAAAACTAACAGTTTTTGTTTTTTCCCTGTCCGGTAAACGAAGTGCTAGTGATATTTTGTTTGTTATGCATATACTAAAGTTTTGTTTCAATGTTATTGACACTACTTGCAGGAAATAAAATATATTCTTGTTCTTATTATTAATCTGTCGTCTACTTTTTCATATTTATAACTTTTTTCTATATAATAATATTCATAGCACACCAAGTCGTGTGGCTGGTGCCGGTCCCACCACCTCCCCTATCACCAATTACCAATCTTGTGCCGTCACTTAAAAATTGTGATTTTTTTTGAAATGGAGCATCTGAGGTGGAATCCAACTTCGTGGTCTCACCACGCCCTATGTTCCCCCTCAATTAACATTCAAATATTGAATATTGAGTATTCCATTTGAATAAATCCCACCTAAAACATATGACAAACCATCCCTATGTGCAACCCATGTATGCATTTTGTGCATCACCTATATGCATTTTGTGTAGCCCATTCCTATATCAATGAGTACGATGAGGATTTCGTTGCACTTATTTGAGAGCAGTAATCATAGGAAGATCATTGCCATGGAACTATGTTTTTGTTTTTGTTTGAAACTGGTGACATGAATGTCCACATTCAATATGGTTTCATATTAAATTATAAGTCTATATTATATTTGTGTTTGTTTTTGTTTTTGATATATGTAGAGGTAAAAACAAGGTATATTTGAGCATTGTTATGCAATGCTTGTATTCTAACACTTCTTTGGAAAAGGCCCTCGAAACGGTGTTGTTTCATTACGTATGGATCAAAGTCTACAACAATCCCCCTTGTCAATACTATGGTGGCGACGCTTCTAATCTCTTTATGTTTTAAAACAAATGAAGGACTTCTATACCCAAAACAACAAGTTGTTTCTCTGGAGTTGTGGCTTCTAGTTGTGGTACAAGTATCGGTTTCATTCCTACAACGATGTTGAAATCAAATGTGCTACCTTAAATAAATAAATAAATCCATGAAAAATGTGGGAGTGATGCTTTGATCCAAGTTTTATGATGATAAAATGGGATATGGTTCATCTATAAAAGTTTCCCTATGAGATCATCGCCACTTTAGCATCGAGCATAGTATATAGTATATCCCTGAACTTAACCAACACTCACAAACTCTGTGGGGTCCACACTCTTCATGAATCACAAAATTGATACAAAAAAATGTTAAATATTGAAATAAATTATAGTTGATTGTCAAATAATGTCAAAGAATTTATGAGTACTGGAAATTTTCTCCTAATATATCTAGTTAAATTAAAATACTCAATTTTCTACGTTATACTTTAAATAATACTCTTGAACTTAAATAATACTATTATCTTCCAAGCACTTATTGATATATAAGTGTGGGATTTTAGAATTACAATCAATGTTGACAACAAATTTATCCCAAGTTTTAGTCCCTCTAAAAAAATATGGAGCTAATCACTATGATAAATCTCATAATCTAAACTAAAAATAAGTTGATATTTAGATACAACAAATCAAAACATATAATATCTTAACATTGATAGTGAGACTGATATAATGTCCTTTATGTTAGTCTAAACCTTGTTTGATTTTTAGCGTTTAGAAAAAACTTAAGTTTTGTAAATTTTAAAATATCAAATGCTTAAGTATTGAATCCCATAAACAAAGGTAGCCAAATTCAATATCAGATCAATACAAAATATATGAGAACTTGAATATTCTTTGAATAAATCAAAAAACTAATTGGTTTTACAATCATATGCCATCGATGAGCTAGAAATAGCATGTTAGTAGGCAGGGTAGTTTTGGGTTGAACCTGTAGAAATAAAGGTCCAATACCATTTCCATGCACGTATATAAAGACAAATTAAATGGTCAATAAAAAAAAACTGATTTTATTCATTGAAAACACTAATACATATATAGGGTAAAAACTCCTAAAAATATGAGATAATATCTATTCCATAAATGTCTCTAATCCTTAATAAAATTCCCAAACTCCTATCTCAAAAGAGACATGTATAACCATTATTTTATTTATTTTATTTTCAGCAATAATACGTAACATTCCCTCCCCTAATGCTAAAAACACTAATGACATAGTTTTCTTCACTCTCACTATTAGAGGGAAAACTGCTTGCCTCTGGATCACTTTCTTTTATTCCAATTGCTTTATCATTCACTTTTCCATCAAGAAGGTTTTGTGCTCTCTACTTGCAATTCATAAGAGTATGCCCTAGTTTTTTACAATAGTAACATATGTATTTAGATTTGCGCGCACTTGTTTAGAAGACCTATAAGAAGTGCTTGGCCTATTTTGTGTAACAAGTGCTTCTTCTTCATCTACAACATTATTCTTCATTTTGTTCCCTTCATCAAGCAATGTTGATATGATGTTTTCTAAGCTTGGATTCAACTTAGTTAGAGTGAACCTTATATATGACATGCTACTGGGCATGTTATTTAAGAGTATGGCTTTTGTATCTGTTTCTTTTATTTTTGCATTTATTCCAGCCAATTGATTGATGAGAGAGCGAAATTTGTTGATGTGAGACACCATGTCTCCACCATCCATTTTGAGACCATACAACTTTTGTTTCATAGTGATTTTAGCATTATCGGCTTGAGAACCAAATAGTGTGTTCAGTGTTTCCCAGATATCCTTAGAAGACTTTTAAAAATCTATATGATGCAAATATGGTTTTGATAATCCAAGACCGATAATAGCTAAGGCTTTCTTGTCTTTGATTTTTTATTTCTGGTTGCTCATCTGCATCTCTTGGTGCTAGCACTGTGCCAGTAACAATGTCCCAAATATCTCTCTCAATTAACCAAAAATGAGTTTGGATTTACCATGTATAAAAATCATGCCAATCAAATTTCTCAATTTGAATTGTTTTCTCCATGTAACCCCCCACCCCCTACTCTAGACTCTTTGACTCAAAGAACGTCGACCTCAACCGATATTAATTCCATACAAAAATAAAGATAATTTTTGACTGATTTGTAACACTTATACACCAATCACAAACGACATTTAGAATAAAAAGAACACTACAGACTTAAACTTATTTCTAAAGAGCGAGTTATAATAATCTAGAAAATATAATTAAATACCGTAAGACTAACGCGGTCAAATATTAAACCAAAAATATAATGAATATTAAGACTACTAAATAAAAATAATGAAGACCATATTTTGGACGGCGATGGTGGAAGACTGCACTTGACGGGCGGGAGAGATGGAATCTTTAATGGATCGTGCTACAGCGCAGAATGGAGCGAGTTTATTAATTTTGTCTTGGCAAATTGGAAGATCAAATCTGAGCTATGAGGGAGCGGTAATCCAAGTATGGATTCAATACAAGATCTGATTCCAATTATTCCCGGCCGCAAGGGAGGTGCTTGACGCGTGACTACGGAGTGACGAGCAGATCACTTCCTGTTGACTGTGATTGGCGAGCCGATGGAGAGAAAACAGATCTGAGTCATCAGAGCAGGTCGTGCAGACGGACGAAGAAGCTGAAAATTTGACTGTCTAGACCGAGATACAAATGCGTCCGTTAAAATTTCTGCACCTGCACACTAGGCAAGTTGTATGCAGTCGATATGACTTCGCTGATAGACAAAGATGTGAGAGGATGACAAGTCACCAAGCTAGGAGAGAAGCCGTGGAGTGGAAACCCGAGCCAGATGAGAGGCGTGCAAGAATGTATCAGGAGCCAAGTTTGGATCTGCGATCCAGTGGAATAGGTCTGCGGTAGGTCATTAAAAATATAAAATAATGATTGCTGATAAAACACCTGGTCTACAACGTTTTTCTGGAAGCATAAAATAATGGCTTTTCAAAGGAAGTCTACCGTACGTGGTCTGCACTATGATGTCTAATGAGGAGAAAGGCCGTGAAAAAGAGAGGTCTAGGGATGGACCAACTGTGATACCAGTAAATGCAAATTAAATGGTTGATCAGAAAAAACTGATTTGATTCACTGAAAACACTAATACATATATAGGGTAAAAAACTCCTAACAATAGGAGATAATATCTATCCCACAAATATCTGTAACCCCTAATAAAACTCCCAAACTCTTATCTCAAAAGAGACGTGTACAGCCACTATTTTATTTATTTTATTTTCAGCAATAATACGTAACAGTATAAAGAAGAAAGTGATTTCAATTGCCATTCTTATTCCAAAGAGACTATATCATCATTATTATGAATTCAATAATAGTTTTGCTCTTTCTATGTTTTTATGGTCTTTAAAAAATGAAATGGGATCAACGATTTTGTATGTTTTGTGGTCTAGCATAAACGTTGTGCTGGAGGCATTTTTATGGTAGTTTTTCATTATGCGAAAGGTCAAAGAGTTAGTTTTCAATGAATATTCCTGGGCTTGCAGGAAACATGTGCTGTTTTCAGAACCTTGCCATCCTAATTTTAATCCCCATGCTGAAACTTTCAATATTAAACTGATTTGGTTACAGCTTCCAAATTTTCATCTTGAATTCTGTAGCCATACCATTTTTAAAGCCACTAGGAATTCTATTGGTTAATTTTGGCATGAGGATACCAGAATAAAGGGGCCGTTCAACCTATGCCCAAATATTGGTTAATGTTGATGTTAATAAAGATCTTTCAATTCATATAGAGCCGATTATGAGGGATAGAATTTTGATAGAGCCTATTGATTATGAAGAATTAGCTTTTAGATTTATAGATATTTTCCTATTGGTCACTAGGTCAATGATTACTCAAGCATAAGCACAAAAAAATAGATACCTAATGGAAGGATGTGGGTCTAGATATTATAACAGTTGAAATCATTGTTGACAGTGAGGACAAAAGTGAAATTTTGAATGCGGTCTGAGAAACACCTTTGGAAACATTAGATCCATGAGCGAAGGATGTGACGAAGGACTTTGAAAAGTACACACCATGTAAATCTAGGGATGGATTAGACTCCATTAAAGTCCAAGTTAGCAGGTGGAGTTTTGTTATAGAAGGTTTAATTATTGAATCATAAACAATGTGAATCACTCGAACTCTTCATTCTTATCTTCCCTGATTCAAGGGAAGGAGGAGAATGGATGGTGGTGAAATAAAAGGAAAGGAAAGTGAATAAGGAGTTGTAACCTCTTAATATAACCCTTAGATAGTGAAAGGAAAATAAGTTTTAAGGGTTTTAGTTGTTCCTTGGGTTTGATCCATGTGTCTATTGTTATTCTTTTTTGGTAGATGCTTTGTAGGGTTGTGTTTTATTCATTTTAGCATGTTTATTACATTATTTGGTTTGTGTTTCTATGATTGTATGATTTATGTGAAGTGTTGGGTCCCTCTTTAAAACTCATTTTTGTCATATATAAGAAAAAAAACATTACTTTCAGTAGGATTCAAATCAAAAATGCATTTTTGTAAAAATAAATGGTAAATATTTATAGTCATTTTACAAATAGAACTTATTTTAATTTTTTATGTAGTGACCATTTTTACCTCTTAAAGAACAATAATTAGTTTATTGTTAAAATTATAAGGATTTTAAACATATTTGAAGGGTGGTTTTTATGTCTTACAATCTCATTTAATGGTAATTAATTTTTTTCATTACTAAATGAATTTACATTTAATTGTATTTTGTTACTATTATTTAATACATAAGTGATTTTCAGAATACTATGTAGATACAAGCCTTTTCTTGTATGTTTAGTTTTATCATAACAATAGATTCATTTAAGTATATCATTTTAAAATTGAAACCCTAATTATGACAGTAAAAAATAAATAGTAAACATTCAAAAATATTCCTTAAACATGGGAACATGTGCATTTAATCTGAATAATGCTTGCATATATCAAGTATTCTCCTATTATTGTTTAGATAAAACTATGCTATAAATTTGAGCAATAAATTCATAAAATATGAATTCATAAGACATCCATCTTTCATAGTTATATTCTACCCAATAAATTAATTTTTAAAGATGATGGTAAATGGGATA
>JARHVA010001147.1:1027500-1040000 GCA_037957365.1 Torreya grandis
GACACTTGGCAGATTCCACTGCATTTGATATTACATCTCAATAGATGACACGTGGTGGCTTCTATTACAAAAATAGATGAGGAGACGTGGCAACTTCTACTTGTTTTTTGAGAATCCTATGGAGGATGACACTTGGTGTGCTTTGTTTACATTAGTAGCTTTATGAAGGCTCGCTACAATCCTTACTTAGAAAAAATATTTAAAGGAAGAAGCTATGGATGATGACATGTGGTGGCTTCCATCGAGCTTTTGGCTGCTTTTAAAAAGTCTTTGGGACTTATACTAGTTTCATGTGAAAGATGACACTTGGCAGCATAGTGGGGTTTCTGTTTCTTCAGACTTTTCTTTTGGAGGAAAAAGTCTGAAGTAATTATCTCTTTGTCACTTTTGTCACGGAACTTTTTTAAAGGAAATCCCTTCATTCTTTTGGCCTTTGAATTGGTCCATTTGCCCCCTTTTTTCCTTTTATAAGGGCTATTTGAGCTTGAAATTAGCCTTTCAGGTTTTTGTAATGGTTCACTTCGGATTCAGAGTGTCCTCCAAAAGGGCTATTTTCTCCTTGGAAATTTGACTTAGTCGATTTTATATGAATATTGAATTGTGACATGTGGTAGCTTTCACTATGTTTTATTAGGTTTTTGTTTCCTTAGTCACTTTTGCCAAAAATTCCCTCTACAAGGATACTTGTGTCTTTAACGCTTGGCGCACTCCTTTAAACTTGTCACTTTGATTCGACCAATTGAACCAACTTTGGTTCAATGGTTCATTCCCTTATTTCTATTAACCACTTCAACTAAGATCTTTTGAAAAAAGCCACATTGAACCCGTTGAACCTTTAAACCAAAGTGGTTCAAGGTTCAATGTTTCAATCAGTTCATTCCCTAAAAAATGACCAAGTGTCGAAAACTTAATCTTTTGCTTGAACTTGCCTGTAGAAGCCTTTGAACCTACTGAATCTTAAACACATCACTTCCTTGTTCTTTCTAAGCTCTTTGATCTTCATCACATTGGTTACACCTTTGAACCTGTTGCTTGAACCGACTGATTGAACCGACTTTGGTTCAAGGTTCAATGGTTCAATCAGTTCATTCTTTTTATTTGGCTAAGTCCTTTTAGTCTTTTTAAACCAAATGCGTTGAACCATTTGGTCGTTGAACCTATTGAACCAAAGTGGTTCAATAGTTCAATGGTTCAATGGTTCAAGCCTTATTTTCTTTGATAAGTGTTTTGAAGCCATTGAACCTTTGAACCAAAGTGGTTGAACTTTGAACGAAGACAAATGCGCTAAACTCTTGCTGCTGATGTTGAACCTTTATAGCCATTGAACCTGTTGAACCGAAATGGTTCAAGGTTTAAAAGTTCAATGGTTTAATGGTTCAATCCTTGCTTAGAAGCTTGCCAATGAACCTTTTTGGTTGAGCCTTGTCGTTGAACCAAATTTGAAATTACCTAAGTGTCGAGAGCTTGCTTCTTTCCTGTAGAGTACATAGAAATCAACCTATGTGGGCCATAGAACTTTTCCTATAGAGTCCATAGATTTTTTTCCTACAGATTCCATAGATTCTAGCCTACAGAGTCTATATATTCTAGCCTACACAGTCTGTAGATTTTTGAGAAGATTGAAAAATGAGGAATTTGAATGCTTAGAACAAATTTTGAGAAGGGAAGAGATTATTTTGGTCTGTTGAATCAAAATAATTCACATTTTGTCCTAAAAATGAGAAGCTTGTTTTTAGGGACAATAGCTAGCTTCATTTGTGGAACTTCTATCAATTGTAAAAAAGAATTGAAGGGAGTATAATCCAAAATTTCCAGTGTCTTCATGTGTACCATTAGGCTACAGAGTCATGTTACCCAGAAATGGAAGGCATAGAAAATGGAAACAAACAAAACAAATTAGAATTAAAACCTATACAAATCTACATATGTACAAATGAAATGATTGGATACTTCAAGAGTTGAAGTGTTTCAAATGCTGCCCACTGTGAGGTAGAGAAAAGAGTGTGCCATCTTAATATTTTAGTAGAAAGCTATTTTCACCATTGTGTTGATGAATGATAAATGGGCCTCTACAAAGGGAGTCAATATTTCCATGCATCCCTTTTGGTTCTCTCTTTTTGTCCCACAGCAAGACCTGATCCCCAATCCAAAAATCATGATTTTTGGCCTTTTGGTCAAAGAGTTTCTTTACTAGACTTTGATGAGCAGCAATTCGGTCCACCACCATGGTTCTCTATTCATCCAGCTCAGTTAGGCACATGATTCTCTTATCAAGAGAGCTTTCATATGTCTGATCTTCAATTACCTTTGCCAATTTCAAGGCTGACAATTCTAAGGTGATTAGTATCTCAGCATTGATACCATAAAGAAGTTGAAAAGGAGACATACCAATTGCCCTGTTTGTTGTGATTCTATCTTCCCATAGAGCATCAATGAATGCTTTATGCCATCTCCTTTGATTGTCATCTGCTAAATTCTTGATGATAGCTACCAGGTTCTTATTGGTTGATTTAGCTTGTCCATTCCCTTATGGAAAATAATCAGAAGAGTGAGAGAGTGTAATTCGATAATGAAAACAAAATTGTGTATTCTCCTATGATGTGAAACAAGCTGCATTGTCAGTAACAATTTTGATTGGAACTCCAAACCTGGAAATGATATTCTCCTTGAGGAAATTACATATAACTTTTAAAGTAGCAATCTTAGATGGGATTGATTCTACCCACTTGGTGAAATAGTCAGTTGTTGTAAGGACATAATCATGTCTAATGCTTCAAGATGGGTTTGTAGTCCCAATCAAATCAATCCCCCATTGCTGGAAAGGTTCTTCTATGATAACTAGCTTGAGAGGCAGGGCAGCTAACTTGGGTCTTCCAACAAATTACTGGCAGGGTTCACATTTTCTCACCCACTTATATGCATCTTGGAAAAGAGTTGGCCAGTAATACCTGGCTCAAAAAATCTTGTGAGCAGTCACAAGAGTTGAAAAATGTCCTCCATAGGCTAGATTGTGGAAAGATTTTAAAAGATAGCTTTGTTGCTCTTTGTCTACACAGCGAAGGAATACTCCATCTATGCTTCTCTTGTACAAGCCATTGTCCCAAAGGACAAAATTGGCAACTTTCAACTTGATAGTCCTCCTTTCTTTATAAGAAAAATGAGTAGGACATTCACCATAAGAAAGGAAATGAGCAATACCTAAATACCACTCATTGGTAGTGGAGACAAAAAGGACTGTTGGTGTATCTTCCACTTCAGTGTCTTCATGATGTGTATCTTTTGGCTTGTTAGTAATTAATTTGCATAGGTATTTTCCCCTGACTAGCTTTATCAGTTTGATGTCTAGATCAAACTCTTGGATCTTTTCAATCTAATTACCTCTTTTTATGCCAAATTCCTATTGAGTTAATATAGACTTGACTGTAGTGTTAGGAACTAAGGCAGTAGTGTGTGAATTCAGAATATAGAAGTGGAAATATTTGACTACTTTCACCACTGCATAAGCATGCTTCTCTACATTTGAATACTTCTTCTCATGGGTTTTGAGAGGGCATCTCATGAAATAAATGGAAGATTCTATACCTTCCTTGTCCTGTTGAACAAGAATTTTTCAAAGTGTGTGCTCAGATGCATAGCTATATATGATGAAATCTTTGTTGTAATTTAGACAAACCAAGCTAGGGGCATGGACAATGGCAGTCTTGATATCTTAAAATGTTGACTTGCCTTCTTTAGTCCAGCTAAAGGTGGTCTTCTCTTTCATCATGTTCATAATGTGTCTAGTTTTCTCAACAAATTTAGGGATGAATCTTCGTGAGAAGTTCACCTTTTCAAAGAAAGAGTGAACAACATTCTTACTTGTAGGAAAATTAATCTCTTGAATAGACTCAACTCTTTTTGAGTCAATACTTATGCCTTTTTTAGACAGAATGTGTCTAAGGAGTTTCCCCTATGTTACTCCAAAAATAGAATTCTTAGGGTTCAAAGAAATACCATTCTGGTGATAGTGCTCCAACACTTGTTGTAAGTGGCGTACATGATTAGAATGATACTTTGAAAAGATAGTTAGGTAATCAAGGTATACCACTATGATTTTACCCATCTCTTCTTTGAAAGTTAGCTCCATTTCTCTCTAAAAGGTGGCACTAGAATTTATCAAGCCAAAAGGCATTGTTTTATATGCAAATGTACCCCAAGTTGTGGTGAATGCAGTCTTGTGTTGGTCTGCTTCACCAACTTCAACTTGATATTATCCTGAGAAGCCATCTATCATTGATAACATCTCTGAACTTGTGACCATTTGAAGCACTTGATCCATGATTGGCAAAGGGTAATTATCTTTCAAGGATGACTGATTCAGATTCTTGAAATCTACACAAATGTGAATTTCACCACTCTTCTTCCTTACAGGCACTATGTTTGCAATCCATGTGGAATGGTGGATTGGAAAGATGAGTCTAGCATTTAACATTTTTTGTATCTCAAATAGAATAGTACCTGATATTTTTGGATTGTACTATTTGGATTTTTGCTTATAGGGTAGAGTCAGCCTTGAGAGGAATGACATTGTAGATTTTATCAGGTCTAAGAGACTTCAAGTCGTCATAAGAATATGCTAAGACATCCATGTATTGACGGAGTGAAGTGGTGAACTTGAATCTTTCTTCAGGGGTGCAACACTTACCAATGTTAACCATCTTGGGATTTTCTTTAGTAGTCTAATTTAATTGATCAAATCCCTGAGAGAAGCTTAAATCTATTTGTTGTTGTTTGATGAATCTATCATGCTTGTCAAATAATTTCTCAAGAGAAACCAAGCCTTTGGGAATTTTATTTCCTTTTAGCTGTAAGAATTCTTCATTTATATCTGAACTAGATTCAAAGACTGATTCATAATTTTGAGATTCACTGCCTTCAAAACTTAGTTGTTCAAAATTGTCTTTTCAATTCAAGAAGGCAATGATTTGATGATCATCATTGAATACTTGCCAATGATCAGTATTATCAGGAACACTTGGTCTATAGACTACCTCAATAGTATACCTATCTTCTTTGAAATCTGAGTGAGGAACTAAGAGAGTTTTTTAAATAATAAGTGCATCAACTTTGTCATTTGATTCCCTAGGTATGGTAGAAATGTTGAAAGCATTAAAGCTTTCAATTTGGTCCCAAACTAGGTTGCGATAGTGACGTAATCTTTCATTCTTGGTTTGGTATAGGTTTCTCACTTGACAAACCACTAATTCAACATCTCTTTTGGCATGAAGAAACTTGATGCCTTTGTCTTGAACAGCCTTCAATCCAAGCAATAGAGATTCATATTCAGCTCTGTTGTTAGTGTTGCTAAATTGTAATTTTTAAAATGAAAGAAACATATCTCCTTGAGTAGATATCAACACAATCCTGACTCCCAAACTAGTAGAGGAGCAGCTACCATCAAATTTCAGAGTCCATAACTCATTAGATACTAATTTTTCTTTAAACTTTCCTTCATTAGAGAGGGAGGGTCCTTCTTCATTTGTATTTTAATCCACTAGTTCTTTTGCTATTCTAGTTGAATTGATTTCTGGGTTGACACTTTCAAGAATTTTGTCAGATATTTTATGCACTTCATCTATAGATATAAAGTAATTACCCATTACCGAGGATTCAAAAAGAATTTAAGCTTCAGGGGCTGATGTTTGGGTTACGAAATATTTTGCCTCCTTTTCAAGGAGCAATCTCTTTGTTACACCTTTGACAAGGATTCTTGCCTCAGATAGGTCCATGCTTAGTTCTCCTCCCACATCCTTGCAGATATTTTATCTAAGCAAAATGCCATAGGATGCTGGGATGTCAGCCACCAAGACAGTCATCTTGAATCTCTTGTCTAGAAAGGCTACAAATACAAATTGGAAATCTTTGATTTGCCCCAGTAATGGAACTTGCTTGTTTTCCATGGAGAAACATCTCCCAAATGTCTTGGTAACTATGAGGCCAAGAGATTCAGCCATTTTAGTAGGCATGACATTGTTAGATGCACCTAAGTCTATAATACAATTACTTAGCTTGTGACCATTTATTAACAAGGAAACATAGAAAGGTTCTATTTTTCCAAGTGTAGCTGGAGGAGTAAGGGCAAGATTATTCAGAATAGGCATGTTTTTTGGGAAATCAGGAGTTACCGTTTTAGCTTCTTGTCCTACATGGATGGTTTGGTTCTGGACACATTGGACCAACTTATCCAATTGATTGAGATAGCACTATAAATATTCAAATTCATATATTTCTATTTTGGTCTTTTTGACATGATCAATTATGTCAAATGGCTGAATTGGATTAGGAACAAAGGAAGGTATTTCAACCTTTTGAGTTTTAGCAGGGATGGGAGGAGGGCTGGTTTGCAAAATTGAAGTAGAAGGTGAAAGTGAAATTGATGTATTTGCCTTTTGGGTGATCACTGGATCTTTTAATTGGAAATATAGAGTGGTTCCATGCTTAGCAATTGTAATTATTAGTTGAGGTTGCTCCTCTGTCTTCCCTTCATTAGCTTTTTGGACTGATTGGTTGTTAGACTTGGTAAACACTACGTATGATCCATCAAAAGCTTCTCATTTACTTATGAGTTCATTTTGGTAGTTCAAGAAACCAATGTGGGAGTTGCTAGCCACTTCTTCTTGATTTTCTATAAGGAGATCAACATCATTTTCTTGATTCAATTTAGGCTGGAAAGAGAAATTTGATTCTGCTTCAAGATATCCCATTATTGAATTGGCTGGGGGTGCTTCAATGGCAAGTTTCCCTTGTGGGGGAGGAAAATGATTTTGTTTCCCTTGATTCCTAGCAACATTACCTTAATATGACTGATTTGGAAATGTCCTTCTTGGCATATCTCTATATGAAGGAGCAAAAGACATTCCTTGCACCATTTTCTTTTTGAGAGCAAGCAACTCATTTACCAATTTATGTACCATTGGATCAGTGGTGCCTGTAGATGAATATTCAGAAGATGATGAGGCTCTATTTTTATTCAGATCTCTTCTTATCTTCCCTACTAAGACGAGATCATCTTTTACCTTAGTGGCCAAATGTTGAGCTGCAGTAAGATCTATTTGACCAGCACATCTCAAAATAAAACTTACTTCAGGTAACTAAGAATTTATGAAGAAGCATTTGAGATTCTCAGCTGTAGGTTGAGCAATTACAAGAATTTTATTTCTCAGTTTGTTAAACTTGGCTATGAAGTCCTTCATTGGTTCATGAGGTTCTTTCTTCATATGTGTAAGTTGATCCAGAAGTGCATGTGCATCTTCTACAGGTTTGAATCTAGTTTCAAACGTAACTTTGAGGGTATTCCAATTAGTTACTGACTGAGCCTGTAGATGATAAAGCCAATCTAAAGTAGCACCTTGTAATGTTTCTACAAATAGCCTAACTACTATATCTTCAAATTTTACTTCAATTATGCCATAGGCTATGCTGAAGGCTGCAATGTGTTCATCAGGATGAACTTTTCCATCACCATAGAATTTGGGGAAATTGTTCCTTGAACTGTATGGAAGTTCATGTAGAGGTGGAGTAAGATTGGGAGGACTAAAAGAATTACCCCAAGGGCCTTGAACTATCATTATATGAAAATGAAGAGGAGGAATAAAAAATCTCAGAGGGGTGATTATTGGCAAGGCTTTATAAACAATAGAAGTGGATACTTCCTTTGGCAATGGAGATCTGGCTTTAGTAGGAGGAAAGCTCTTGGTTCGCTGGAGGTGAGATGGTGAAAGAAACAGATCAAAATTAGTTTGTTTTACTAACTCAAATATAGGGTCAACAATACCTTTAGCCCTTTGGAATCATGTATACCTTGAATCTACCAAATTGTGAAACAAAAATGGAAAAGAATTGACCTTGCTTTAGTTCGAAGCTTGAGGCTTTAAACTGTGTGTTCTTTCCCAGTTGGTGTGGAGGTGAATAGTAAGGTTCTAATAATAATAAGTAAGACACAGAAATGGAATGGAGTATATAATGGATAATGGTATAAAATCATTCAATCTAAAACTTGAGGTTTAAAAATTCACATAACTAGATCCCCATCAGAGTCACCAAAAATTGTTGGTTGAATATTTTGTCGATTAGCGTACTGATAAACAAAATACGTCTAATCATCCAAAGTAGGAAGATTGGTCATACAAATGTGGAGGATTACCAAATCAAAAGGGGACTCATCTCTCCTCTTATCAAGGGGACGTTCCATATATATATATATATATATATATATATATATATATATATATATGTATGTATGTATGTATGTATGTATGTATGTATGTATGTATGTATGTATGTATATATATGTATATGTATATATATACATATGTATATATATACATATATATATATAGATACATATATATATATACATATATATACATATATATATATGTATATATATATATATATATATATATATATATATATATACATACATAGAAAATAATACTCAAGAGTAGAACAAACCATCCATTTCTCTTTCTTTTAAAGATGATGCATGTAAATCAAAGGGGAAATCTCAAGTAAAATGATAGAAAGCACTCCTCTTCTTTTAGAAGTACTATTCAGCAAACCATAAGAATCCTTCTAGTATTAACTGCAAAATGTAACCAACTAAGTAGTAACTCGCAGATTGAGATGTAGCACAAAGTCTCCACCTCAATTGTACAAGAGTGAGATATGAAGGACAATGAGGGCACAAATTCATCCCAAGGTCCTTTACATAGAAACAAAATGAAAACACAGTAAAGGCAATTGTGGGGGCACAAAGTCTCTCCACAGTTGGCTTCAGGACACCTTCTTGACTATTTTTGCTAATTTTACTTATTGAATTAAAGGAACAGAAGATATATTAAGGAAAAAGACATATGAATAATTTCCCCAACAATAAAGATATCATAGCACAAAGTCTAAAAAGTCACTTTCTTTCTTATTCCAATAACAAAATATGATCAACAATCTAAGCTCAAAGTCTCAGTAATGCCTTCCAATTTGGGTAGAGTTTTTTTTAATGATAATCAAAGAGAGATCCTCTAAAATAATTAAAGAGAGTCCCTTATATAGCCTCTTCAAGAAGAACTTCAGAATAGTAACACATCATGTGGCATTGAATTCTATTAAGAAGACATGCAAGAATTTAGGGGCATTTACCCATTTGCTTTTCTTAATGTAGAGAAATGGGTCATGCTATTGAAAGTTTGCATCTTTCAATATCCACTTGGCAGTTGACTTCTAGAAAAATATTTGATGCGCAAATGTTTTTGGTCATTCCACCTCATTCTTTCTTTTTGGGTTATTTGAATGGGGTCATCGATTCAGTTTGATGCTCTATTCCTTAGTTACTTATTGCTGGTGTTTTGAGAACCCTGCAAAAGATGACACTTGGCAGCTTCCACTGCATTTGATATTGCATCTCAATATATGACACATGGTGGCTTCCGCTACAAAAATAGATGAAGACACATGGAAGCTTCTGCTTGTCTTTTGAGAATCTTGTGGAGGATCACACTTGGCTTGCTCTGTTTACATTAGTAGCTTAATGAAGGCTTGCTACAATCCTTACTTAGAAAAAAAGATTTAAAGGAAGAAGCTGCGGATGTTGACATGTGGTAGCTTCTGTTGAGATTTTGGCTACTTTTAAAAAGTCTTCAGGACTTATATTAGTTTCTTGTGGAAGATGACACTTGGTAGCATAGCGTGTTTTCTATTTCTTCAGACTTTTCTTTTGGAGGAAAAAGTCTGAAGGAAGTGTCTCTTTGTCACTTTTGCCAGGGGAACTTTTCTGAAGGAAATCCCTTTGTTCTTTTGGCCTTTAAATTGGTCCATTTTCCCCCTTTTTGCCCTTTGTAAGAGTTTTTTGAGCTCTAAAATAGCCTTTTGGGTTTTTGAAATGGTTCACTTCAACTTCTGAGTGTCCTCCAAAAGGGCTATTTGCCCTTGGAAATTTGCCTTAGTCAATTTTATGCGAATCTCAAATTGTGACACATGGTAGCATTTGCTGCATTCTTTCAGGTTTTTGTTTCCTTAGTCACTTTTTGTAGAAATTCCCTCTACAAGGGCACTTGTGTCTTTGACACTTGAGGCACTCCTTTTAACTTGTCACTTTGAACTGACCGATTGAACCAACTTTGGTTCAACGGTTCAATGGTTTATTCCCTTATTTCTATTGACTGCTTGAACCAAGATCCTTTGAAGCAAGCCTCATTGAACCCTTTGAATCTTGAACCTATTAAACCTTTGAACCAAAGTGGTTCAAGGTTCAATGGTTCAATCGGTTCATTCCCTACAAAATGACCAAGTATCAAAAACTTGTTCTTTTTATTGAACCTGCCTGTAGAAGCCTTTGAACCTGCTGAATCTTGAACCCGTCACTTCCTTGTTCTTTTGAATTTGTTGAACCTTTGAACCTATCGCTTGAACTGACTGATTAAACTAACTTTGGTTCAAGTTTCAATGGTTTAATCGATTCATTCTTTTTATTTGGCTAAGTCCTTTTGATCTTTTTGAACCAAACACGTTGAACCATTTGGTCATTGAACCTGTTGAACCAAAGTGGTTCAATGGTTTAACAGTTCAATGGTTCAAGCCTTCTTCTCTTTGATAAGTGTTTTGAAGCCATTGAACCTTTGAACCAAAGTGGTTAAACTTTGAACCAAGACAAATGTGCTTAACTCTTGCTGCTGATGTTGATCCTTTGAACCCATTGAACCTGTTGAACCAAATGGTTCAAGGTTCAATAGTTCAATGGTTTAATGGTTCAATCCTTGCTTAGAATCTTTTCGATCAACTTTTTTGGTCGAAACTTGTCGTTAAACTAACTTTGAAATTGCCGAAGTGTTGAGAGCTTGCTTCTTTCTTGTAGAGTCCGTAGAAATCAACTTGTGAAGCCCATAGAACTTTTCCTGCAGAGTTCATATATTTTATTCATGCAAATTCCATAGGATTTCTTCCTACAGAGTTTGTATATTTTTGAGAAGCTTGAAAAATGAGGAATTCGAAGAATCAGAACAAATTTTGAGAAGGGAAGAGATTATTTTGGTCTGTGGAACCAAAATAATTCACATGTTGTCCTAAAAATGAGAAGATTTTTTTTGGGGACAACATTATCCACACTATAAAATGTGTTATCAATGTTATTTTTATGTCCAAAATCATCAAAACCACAATTCTTCAAGCACAACTTAAACTTTGACAATATTTGTTATTAGTGTTTCCATGCTCCTAAATGGTAGTGAAAATGCACTTTCAAATATATTTGAATGTTGTGGTAGTGTTATAACATGTAATTTTCATATCTAGATGTGATAAAAGTGATATATTATTATATGGATGTCCCAAAGGCTGAAATGGTAATTGGAGCTCAAGAAGTTGCTTGTTCATTGTCAAAAAATTGCACTTTTGGACTGATCACTAGAACTTATCCAATGGATTGCTTTCAAAGCTTATACTTTAGTGATCTAAGGTATAATTAGATAGATTAAATAGGTAAGGGATGGTTATGATGGTTCACATAAATGACATAAATATTTTATTTTTTGTGTGTTTGAACATAGGGTAAAAGTTTGCATTTTTCTTGTATTGGGAAGGGCATTCTTGATGCAGTAATGGGTGGTTGGTTTATCTATTAGGCCTTATAGAAGGTCAGTAAAATTTTCATAGATATTATGTTCCCCCATATACATATGGTTGGTGTCATTTTTTGGTGAATAAGTATCCAAACAATAGTTCTACAATGATAACTTAAACTTTGACAATATTTGGTGTCAATATTTCTACGCTCCTGAACGGAAGTGAAAATGAACTTTAGGGTGTATTTGAATGTTGTGATGGTGTGATAAAATGTAATTTAACTATCTAGATGTGATCAATATTATATATTCCTAGGTAGAGGTTTTCAAGGCAAAAACCATAGTTAGTTATCAAGAAGTTACTTGTTTAATGGTAAAAGGTTATATTTTTGGACCCCTCACTACAACTTATCCATTAGATTACTATCAAAAGTACCACATAAATGATATGGGGTGAGAATACAGGGATTAAATATATAGAAGAGGGATCTAACATTTCATATAAATGACTTACAAGTTTTGGTTTACTTGTGTTTAAACTTTGGCTAAAAAATTGCATTTTTCTTGTATTAGGAAGGGCATTTTTGAGGCCTATATGGGTGGTGGGTTTGTCAATCAGCCCTGATGTGAGAGTATTAACCTATTAATATATATTATCTACCCATAATGTGTTATTCCATTTTTTATACAAGAAGCACCCTAACAATAATCATTCAACTACAACCTAAAGTTTGATAATATCTATTGTCAATATTTGCACGCTCCTAAACAATAGTGAAAATTCACTTCTAAATGGATTTGAACATCATAGAGATGTGATAAGATTTAATTATCCTTTTTATATTTGATCTAAGTGATTTATTTTAGGGTGGAGGTTTCAAAGTTAGGAATAGAAGTTGGAGCTCA
>JARHVA010001147.1:1045000-1085000 GCA_037957365.1 Torreya grandis
AACATCATTGATAGATAAATTTAACTGAAACTTACAAGGTAAATATACATAGAGAATAATATTAACTCAAAATTTTACCTTTGTGTCAGTAACAGGTGTCATCATAATAAATACATATGTAGTAGTGGATGAGCCATTAGCTAGATATAAAAATGTAAAAAATGAATACATCAAATCAAATACTAAAAATTTCAATTGTGAAGATGAAGGCACCATCACCTCCTAGGACATCTGAAAATATAAATTAAATATAAGTTAAATTAAATTTGAAAATATAAATTAAATTTAACATGAAATTTATATAAAATATACCTATATCTGTGTAGTGTCTAATGTCTTCACACCAAATGTGTGTGCCAAAAAATCATCACTCATAAGTATATTATCAAAGACCTCTAAACCACCAATGCCATCATCATCATAAGGTCTAGTACACATATATACAAAAGAACTAAAAGGGTGGGTTCAGGTATGCAGAAGGTGGTATATTTGTAGCATTGGTTTGTGAGAGACTACTCCTATGTTGAATGAGTGTATCAGTGAAAAAATTAAGTACATGTAGAGTGTTGATCTCTATGACCTAATGAATGATAGAGGAGATCTCATTCTCAATTGGATTTTGGATATGGATCCTTATAGGCTAATTAGGCACATGACATGTACCTATTTGATCATATGTAGAGCCTTTCTATCATCCCTAAAACTCACTGTAATTAAAATAGTTTTGAGTCTCATTGAGGATAAACCCGTAATAGAGTTTCCTAAAAAATTATAAAGGGACCTCATTATTTTTACATGGTTGATAATCAAACAACATCCAATATTGGTCCCAAAACTTGCTTGTGATTAAATAATGTTGGCAGTGATGGATTGGAAAATGTTTATCAGTTATTATAAATGGTGCATTGGTGGTTGGTTCAATGAATAAATCAAACATGGCAGTTTTTGATATCTATTTATTATTTAACTCAAGGTCTACAACTTGTCAGCATAATAATCCCTACAACTATCCCAATATGAATCTTATCTATCAATTTGAATCATTATATAGTCAATTTAACCTGTTAATGTCTTTAAAGAATTAACTAGATATGCATGGTGAGTGTTGGTAGAAGTGGGATTCCTCATTCTCTCACATAATTATTTATTTTCAATTTTATTTCCCATAATGTGGTCAAATAGACATTCTTAACTTCCTATATAATTAAATTACTTATATATTCGTATAGAATAATTGTAAATCACATACAATAAATAAATATGAGAGATCACACAATAATAATTGATAATAGAGCATAATATTGGATAATAATTATAACTTTCCCTTCCTCTTCTAATTTTACTAACTCAGTTTGAGTAGTAAATCTATGTCCAATGTCTTTCTTCAAGAATGATACATGAAACACTAGATGTATATGAGTGGATGAAAGAAACTCTAACTTGTAGGCCACACTACCAATTTTATGCAAGATGTGATGATGCCCATAATACTTGGGGGATAAACTTTTATCCATTTTTTTGTTGCTTTAATGATATCTATTTATATGGATGTAAGTGAACAAAGATTAAGTCACCTATTTAAAAATGCCTCTCACTCCTATGTTGATATTCCTACTGCTTAATGTGATTTTAGGCCATGGATAAATTTTCACACAAAATTACAAGGACCTCCTATTGATGGTGAATATGTTCTCAAATACACAAACCTTAAGATGGACCTTCAAAGTTGAAGTGATAAATGGAGAGTGGTAATCATACAAGGCCAAAAAGGGAGACATTTTGGAATAACTATGAACATAAATATCATAACACCATTCAGCATGTAGCAACCAATGGACCCATTTATTATGTTTAACAAAAATAAAACAATGGAGATATTCTTCTAGACATTTGTTCACTAACTTAATTTATGCATCTGATTGAGGATCATAGGTTGAGTGATGAGCCAACATGGTGCCTAAACATGAAAATAATTTAGTGCAAAAATTACTAGTGAAAATGGGATCTCTATCACTGACAATGATCTTAAAAGTACAATGAAGTTTTTTAACTATATTGAGAAAATCAAAAGCTAGTATACTCAATTTAAAGGGTTGTGATAAAAAACAAAAATGAGCATACTTACTGAGATGATCCACAAAAACCATGATAACATTTTGACCACTAGATCTTGGTAACCCTGTAATGAAATCCAACGACACCTCCTCCCAACACTAGCTAGGGATGGATAAAGGCTGTAAAAGACTTGGGGATTTTATAGTTTCACCTTTAGTCTGTTGATAGATCATACATTCAACTAAATATTTCTAGACATCCCCTTTGAGTCCCTCCCCAAAAAAATCATGCTTGTTTCGATGAAAGGTTTTCAAACATTGTGAATGATCCCCAAGTGGAGTTTTAGGAAGTTCCTAAAGGATTTTTTATTTGAGAAGAGAGTGATTACATAGTTATATTATATCTTTATACCATAATGCATTACCCTTCCATGTGAATTTTTCAAATCCACCCAAACCTTGCTAAATATTTTGAATGAAATCATGTGTAGTACTATCATTTTCCCTTTCTAATCTTGATTCCCCTAGCTATTATTCCTTCTAAATGGTGATGACACATAACAATACCTCAATTGTTTCATCCGTCTTAGATAGTGCATATACTACCACATTTTTTATGCCTTTCTTATAGACTATTTCAAAATCATAGCCCAACATATTAGTTGCCCATTTTTTTTTAATTGTCATGATATCCATTATTCCAAATAATATTTGAGACTATCATGATCAGTCTTTACCTTAAAGTGATGAACCATCAATTAAGATCTCTATTTTCTGATTGCATGTAGAATGGCCATCATTTCCTTCTCATAAATGGGATTGAGCTGATTTTAACCCTTCAGTTGGTGAATTTTAAATGCAAGTTGTCTATCTTCTTGGATGAGCAGAACACCTATACCATATTCAGATGTATCACATTCTACCATAAAAGTCTTATAAAAATCAAGAGTGGCCAACTCTACAATGGTGCACATAGCCAGTTTCAATTGTTCAAATGTCATGCTAGCTATATTAGTCAACTAGAAGGAGTCTTTATTCAACAAAGAGGTGAGTGGGGCTGAAATTCTACAATAACTTTTGACAAACTTATGATAGTAACTAGTTAGCCCTAGAAATCCCCTTCATTTCTTGAATGTCTTAGAAACTAGCCTGTCCACCACTACTTGGATTTTTTATAGGATCCAATTTGACTCTTTGTGAAACCATATGACCCAAATACTTAACTTCTCAACTTTGAAAAGTATATTTGGATGGTTTAGCATACAATTGATGTTGTTATAGAATTGAGAGTACCTGATTCACATATTATAAATGGTCTTCGTATGTTTTATTGTAAATGAGGATATCATTAAAAAATACCAGAATAAATTTTCTCAAAATGGCCTAAAAATAGTATTCATAAAACTCAAGAAGGTGGATGGTGCATTTTTTAGACCAAAAGGCATAACCATAAACTCATAATGTTCCTCATGGGTTATAAAAGTTGTTTTGGGTATGTCTTCATCATGGATCTGAATTTGACAATAAATAGAATACAAATCTCATTTGGTAAAATAAATAACACCATTTAATTAATCTAGTAAATCATCAATGACATGAATAAGAAACTTATATTTGATAGTGTACTTGTTTATCTATCTGTATTCATGGCACATCCTCCAAGTGGCATCTTTCTTTCTCACCATAAAACTAGTGAAGAATATCCATATTTGGTTTGAAAAATGATTCATGTAGCCAGCATCTCATGTACCATCTTTTCAATTTCACTTTTATGGGCATAGGGATACCTATATGGCTGCATGTTAGGTGGTGTAGTACTATGAATAAATTTGATAGCATGGGCATGTGTGAAACTAGGTAGAATTCCTTTTGGCATGTCACCCAAAATAATAAAATGGGCATCAATCACTTGTTATAGATTAAAAGGTGTAGATCGCTGAATTGGTTGGGCATTAATGGAAAACAAGCAAGCCACAAATCTTTTAACAACTTTTTATATTATATTGGTTATTTTATGGGAGCTAACAAGTTGTTGACACTTATCCCTTAATTCCCTTATCTCAAATGTCCTTCCTTCGTAACGAAAGTGTATGAATAATTCCTAGAAATTCATCTCAATAGTGCCCAAAGTGGTGAGCCACTATACTGCCAGAGCAATGTTAGCGTCACCCATCGGAATAGAAAACATAAGATAATGTAGCAAGGAGTCTCCCATGGCCAACATAATATTATGACATTTTTTTGAATAGCTAATAGTAATACTATCTACAATCATGACCTAAAATTCTAGTGCAAGATAAATGATATAATTAAAATAAGTAGCCAACTTACTATTGATAAAGTTTTATGTGCTTCCAGAATCAATAAATAGAGTGACATTCTATTTATTAAGTAAACCCACAACCTTAAGAGTTTGGGAGTACTAATACCTAAAAGGGAATGACAAGATATAGTAGGATGAGAGTCTTTAGATTCCTCCTCAGGTCATTTTACATCCTTATCAATTGTCTCCTCATCATCTACATCCTCATTTGAACCTTCAATGTAAAACAACTTCCATTTAGCACTTCAATGTCCTTTGTCCAATTTTATATCATACCCATAACATAACCCTTTGGCTCAATTCTCCTTAATTTTTTGAGGTGTCAATATGGTGGGTTGAGGAAATGGTTATGCTGGGAAGGTGAGATCATGGTTAGTAGTGAAAATTTTCTATTTGACCATCTCTTTTTCTTCTATCATATGTGTCCTTGAGATATCTTCTAATACAGATTATGGACTAAACATGCTAAACACTAATTAGATGATATCTTTGAGTCCACCTAGAAAAAAATCAATCAAATTTTCCTTAGTGATGTATTCCACCCATAAGGAAAGATTCTAAAATTGATGAATATAATCCTACACAGTTTCTATTTGAAATAGTTTGGCTAACTAGCTAAAGCCTTTATAATCAGCCACCAATTTATTACTAAAAATAGACCATATAAATGGAGCACCATTCTTATTATTCTGAATGTTAGCACCATAATTTTGACAAGTAACTATTCCAATTTTTGTGCACAATGAGGAGGGACCATTGTACATTTGTATACATGTACTAACATGATACATGAGAACCATGGCATAGGAGAAATATGGTATAGAACTCATAACATGAGATATGAAGGGCATCAAATGATAATTGTGTAGAATACCTAGCGTGAGAAGACCCAATAAAGAGGAAAGAACTTAGAATAAGAAGCAAAATACCAGGGGAACATGCTGATGGTATAATATAAAGAACACAAGAGTAGTTAAAAAGAACAAATCAAATAGGACACCTTATCCCCATTGATTGGAAGCTAGATATCAGCTTGCAAGGAATGGAACACCTGGATACATGTATTACATAGAGAACACATCTAGGGGTACAAAGGCCCAAGTTTTTAGGAACAAATAATTGTAATAGCCATGACCCAAATTTTTGGGAATTCATGTTCCATTTGTCTTGTAGTTAGGATTTTGACACTTGGATAGGGAAAATTAAGTATAAAAGCCCATGTTATAAATTTTAGAAGTGTGTGTGGAAATAGGAGGAACCTCTTAGAATATATCATGTCTTGAAATTCAAAAATTTTAAATGAGAACTCAATGTTTGTCATATGGTTGATCTTCACCAACGGATTGTAGACTATGATAAACATTAAAAATATAATTAAATAGTTATTAGTAATGATCTCTTTCTTATGTAGTTAGCTAGTTAATGGTCGCGCATTATGCAAAAGAGATATTAGTGGAATAGTTCATATTTATGGAAATAAAAGCAAGTGATTACTCCATGTTTCAAAAACATTAGGAATTGGTTTTCTCCTATGCGCTTCGAGTGAGCACATGAGACTCAAATCTCACATGAAAGGGTCAAAACATTAGCCTATTGGGAAGATGCTTTAGCATTGATGTAAATTGGTGCAATACTTAAATAACTAGGAGAGGGAAGTTTGGACCATCCCATATATTTTACCAGTAAGAAGCTCACATTAAATAAAAGAAACTATACCACCACTAAAAGGAAAGACTTATCTATGGTTTATGTGCTAAATCAATTTAGATAGTACCTTCTAGCTACACCATTTTTTTTCTATATCGATCATGAGGCCTTAAATTATCACATTAACAAGTTTTTATCCATGGAAGAGTTTGGCATTGGATAGTTCTCTTCTAAGAATTCTACTTTTTTGTAGTAGTAAAACCTAAAAAAACCAACTGTGGACATAATCATTTATCCTAAATTGAAAATGGAGAACCTCCACATGATATAGAAGATGACCTTCCTGATGTAAAACTTTTCCAAATCACTAGGGTACCCAAAGAATTGGAGGATATTCCATTATTTCTAAATACTAGTTGTGAACTTGATTCTCTCACTTTACAAGAAAAGAAACAACTTACAGTTTGTGTTGCACCATATCAACTCATAAATTTTGATCTATAAAAAATAGACTAGGATGAGGTATAGTGCCATTTTTTAATACAACATGATCATCTTAAGGTATTACGAAAAGTTCATGAAGGCATTGCCAGAGGGCATTATGTTTGGGAAGATACTACATGCAAGGTGTTGCTTGCCAGACATTGATGGCCAAATTTATTTAAAGATGTAAAAGCATATACAAGGAAATGTGATATCTTACAATGCATGGGAAAACCTAATAAGAGAGACACAATACCCTTATGCCCTTTTTAATCTCAAGAACCATTGAAAAAATGGGCTATAAACATTATATGGCCCATCACTCCTACAAGATGATGAACATGTTCATAGTATATCATTGTGGCAATAGAGTATTTGACATGTTGGGCTGAGGGAACACTAACCAAATAATTTATATCAGTAACTTCCATGTGCTTCATTTGGAAAAACATTATAACATGCTTTAGATGCCCTCTGATCCTTTCCAGTGACCAAAGAACCCATTTCCTGAATGAGACAATTCAAATATCATTGGGTGAATTCATGATTGCACATCATAATACTACAACATATCATCCATAGTATAATGAAATAGTAGAATCTTTCAATAAGATCCATGATACCACATTAACAAAAATCTATAATATTGGTAGGACTGATTAGGATGATAGGGTATGTATGGTACTTTGGGCATACCGAACCACATACAAGTGCCTTCACAAAAATACACCATTTAACTTGGTATATGGAAAATAAGAAATCATGCTAGTTGAGTTCTTAGTTCCATCTCTATGAATATTGCATATAGGAAATCTTGATGATGATTCATCTTAGCAAACTTGTCTACCTAAACTAACAAAATTAGATGAGATTTGATTCCTCACTTACTGGAATCAAGATGTAGACAAACAAAAATAAAAAACATGGCATGATTACCATCTAAAGAACAAAATATTCATCCCAGGTATGAAATTTCTATTTTATGACTATAATTTTATGTTGCACCATGAGAAACTCTGCTTTCACTGGAATGGACCATTCATAATCCATAGTATCAAATATACTGGTGTATGCTGGCTACAATGAATAAATGGTCAATTCCTATTTGGGCAATATAATGGGAGTCAGCTTTGGCCATTCTATGACTTTGTTTAAATTATTTGATATTTTTTTCAAATAAGGGTTGGAGCCATTAGGATAGGATTTGTTATTTTCAATAAAAAGAGATACCGTTGAGGCATGTAATTTTTTTTATTTTGTGTTTTTTTTCTTTTGGAGAAACCAAAACCTTATTTTTGTGTGAAGAAAGATGTGCATATGAATATAAGATACATAGGTGTGCATGTGATTAAAGGTACATAAGTTATTTAATACAATAGATTCTTGCTATTTTCATGACAACTGGTTTTCATTACTCTTGAAGAATATGACAATTTTCACCCACCTCCAAGGAAGGCACGGGAAGGAATGGACCATTAATGTGAAAAGGGTAGTCATAATAGCAAGCATGTGAGTGAAATGATGGTACAAGTTTTTTAGGAACTCTAAAGGCTGATGCAAGATATGATATATGAATACTATTGAAAGATATGGATTTATGGCTAGAAATGACAAGAGAAGGAATGTATTTAATAAGGTAAGTTGTTCGAAGGAATTATAACCATGTTAAAGCCACTTTACATTTAACCTTACTAAAATCTTCAAGTGATAAATGAACCAGAGAAATACATAAACCACAAAACTAGAGCCAAAGTCAAACTCAGTATGAAAGTATATGAAACAAAGATGTAAAAATATTTCTAAGCAGAGGTAGATAAGTGAAAACCAAGTGTAGAAGTGGGTGGAGGTTATTGTTAGTAAAACTTGTTGTAGGTTATTGGATTGTTCCATTATTGAAGTATAAGATCAAGAGCTAAGGAAAGTCAAATGCCACCATGTATTCATCTAGGAATGTGGGATAGATGAGGGTTAACCTTGGAGCACCTTAGTGGGTAATGCAATCGAAGAGAAAAGCAAAAAGACATGAAAAAATACCAACCATTCCTAAAGATAGAGAGGTAGGTGGAGAGTTGTTCCCTATAAGAGAGGAACCTTTAGAAAACCTATGAGAGACAACAAGGTAATATTAGTGTATAAGAGTTCAGAGTGAGAGCATGAAAGAAGACAAAATAGTGAAAAAAGGAAAGCAAGTGTAGGACTCCTCATCATAGACTGCTCCACCATCTTGCCCTCCAACCATTTACATTGAAGAGATGTAATATAAAAATTCAAATTTTAATGGTGAGAACTAGGTTTCAAAAGTGGAAAATATGACCATTTATTATTATAAACACCATAGGCTAGGGAATGAAGTAAAACTATTAAATGATTATCAGGTCTAGACCACCAACACACAAAACTAAGTGGTTTGTGACCTGAATATGAAGAACTAGCTGGACAAAGCGGGCCTCCTCTAACTCTTTGAACTACCATACATTGAAAATCCTACTAAGGTAGTTAAGTTCCTCCTCTCACACATTTATAAGGATTATATACAGTTCACTGGGTACAACATGAAGATTAACACCGAGAGGGTATGTAAGGTGACAGGCCTCCAATGCCCAAAAGTCAATGTAGTAGATGACTTGGTAGACATAGAGGAAATATAATAGACAACCACCATACTTATTTATCAAAATTAGGGATATGCGATGCATATCACAAACATATAGGATCTTGATTTAAGATTAATAGCATGGATCATTTCCACCAAGATCAGAGGAACTGATAGATGGAAGGAGGTGGATATGGCCCACCTACACATAGAAAACCAAGTAGTACAGGGAGTAAAATATATTTGGGCATTGTACTTTACCCAAAGGTTAATCAAAGATGTAAAGAAGGTACATAAAACACCTAAGTTCTAGTATCCTTGGGACACAATTCTATTATTGATGGTATTTCATGAAATTAGCGTGCTTGATTATAGTATAAGATCTTTGATGTGGGTGTATTCCCCAACTAAGAAATCCATAGATGAGTGCTACAAATCCATTACCTACCCTCACCAGATCACTCCAAAATACAATTTAAAAATGAGACATTGGTTTGATGGAATTAAGGTAGCCTTTGGAGATGAATGGCAAATTCCCAAAAATCTTCCTTCTAAAATAAAGGATTAATTAAAATTCACTATGAAGCAACATTTCTCTTTGGCATAGATCTACATGATTCATTTATGAGAACTCTTTGTATGGCTCAAGATGACCTATGATTTTTCTTTGCACTACTTCATTGATTCTATGAATATAATTCTTGATGCACAATCGGTTAACTTGCAAGCATAATGGATTAATGTAGAGAACCATACTCTCTGAAAGATGTTTGTTTACCCTGACAAGAAGGCCTATACAAAAAGAAGATTAATGACCCTGACCATCTTCATAATGAATAACATATTGTTTGCGGAATAGGTACATAAAATATTCTATATGTTACACCCCAACTAGCATCCTCAAGATGGGAAACCAATGGAAAAGATCCCCTAGATTCCATTATGAAAGAGGTTGTTTGAGACAAGTATGAGCATAAATTGGTAGCAAGGCCCCCAAAAGTAGTAGAGGATAGTAGAGGCATGGCCCTCTAGACTAGCACCTCAACCCCCACAGCCTCCACCCTAGCTTCACCTTAACCTCTTTCTTTAGCTTGATATTCTCCTAGTTCACCTTCATCAACCTTAACTTACCCATCTCAATATTCTCAACAAAATCCACCTTCTCCTCTAGCCCAACCACCTTTACCTACACCTTCTCCTAGGGCTACCACTAGGTTAACACCACAACCCCCTCTAGAAAAAGAACCCCAAAATGACCCCTCCTTGGAGTAGATAAATATAGATTCTGAACTAGAGAAGACTCCATTCATTGGGTGGGAGTTCTAGATAGGTAACCATGTTCATCATAAAGAATTTGAAATAGATGGGATGGTTAATAGGAGTCAACTTGATAGAGATATAGAAAAGGGGAAGGGTCTTGCTAAAGGGAAATCATAATAGAAATAAATTTTTAATCTACATGAATGATATCAATTTAGTGTAGATGACAAGAAACTCTTATCTTTGGAACCATTTCCACCCTGATGACGCTACCCATGAAACCAATAAATAATTTTCCTTCCTATTATAAATGTATAATGATAAAACTTAATATGAAATCCCATTGTATTGTATTGATTCTAGACTATATGACTCAGATCTTCGAGACCTAATGAAGTTTGATTCATAGCAGCTCACCCCATTGATGACCAGCACCACATTTTTTAAGTTTGCCATGGAAATGATGCACCAAACTATTTTGTCTGATTCAGATATGTGTATGAATGAAAGAAAACATGGTAAGGTCATGTAGATGTACAATAAAATTGATGCTAAAAATTAGATGCTAGCAGAGGAAGTGGCCTCTTTAAAACAACTTTAGGAGAAAACCAGGGCAAAGATAAGGGTGTTAACCCTTTGTAAAATAATTTTGAAAGAAGAACCAATACAAGCAGATTGTGTGGCTCTGGATGGGGATGCCTTGGTAAAATTAGAGACATTGGTTGAGGTTTTTCTCAAGAAGAATAAAGAGTGTTCTTTGCCTAGATATAAGTCTAATGAACCCTTGGAACAATCCAACACTACAACAGATATCTACCACAACACTCTAGGAAGATTCTTGGAATTATTCCCAATTTTAGATGAGATTTTTGCACACATGGTGCACCCTAATAAAATAATAGAGGCCAAGCTCAATGATGAAGAGGTCTTGAGGCAACAAGTAACTGATGTAGCTCTAATAATATAAAACCATGCACAATGTTGTAAGGTATTTAAGTATGTAGAAATTATGGAAGATGAAATAAATAACCATCATCAATAAATAAATGCCAATTTTTCCAAACTTTGATGATAGGTTGACAAGGAGGTATTTGAGTTAGAATACATCCAAAATGAATCCAATGCATCCCTAGAGGAGAAAATAAAGAATATCAATCCTCTAACTTAGCCTGAGGAGTTAAAAGAAATAAATGAGGCCATTGAAAAAATAACTATTATAGTTATTGATGCTCTATCCCATTGGGATATGTTGAAGAAAGAACTTGAGTAGAAAGGGCCTAAGTTTCTTAAGGATGTGGGAACAAAATAGTTTGAGATGAACTAATAGATTAGTATGGGGTGATGTTGGTGGCATAATTTTGTTAATTATTTATTCCATTTTTGTCACACAATGTGTAGGGACCATGGTCTATTTTTATATAAGTACCATCATGACACAAGATAACCATGGCATGAAACTAGTAGTATGAGACATGAAGGGTGTCGAAGGATAATGGTGTAAAAGATCCAGCATGAGAAGACCTAGTCAAGAGGTAACATGCCATGAGGAATCCAAGATCAAAGAACTTAGAACATGAAACATAAGACTAGGGGAGTGTGAGGAAGGTAGAACATGCAAAATGTGGGAGCAGTTAAAAAGAATAAATCACATATGACACCTTATCAACACCAATTGGAGGATATATATTAGCCTATAAGGAATGGAATGCTTGGATGAACATATTACATAAAGCAAGCATCTATTGGCACAGAGGCCCGAGTCTTTAGGAACAAATAGTTGTAATAGCCACAACCCAATTTTTCGGCAATGTGTGTAACATTTATCTTGTAGTTAGTAATTTGACACTTGGATAGGGGGAAACATGTATAAAAACCACTATTATAATATTTTTTAAGTGTGTGTGTAAATAGGAGGAACCTCTTAGAATATATTGTTTCTTGTAATTCAAAAGTATTAATTGAGAAATAAATGTTTACCATAAAATTAACCTTCACCAATGGATTGTAGACTATGATAAATGTTAAAAGTATAATTAAATAGTTAGTAGTAATGACCTCTTTCTTATATATTTAGCTAGTTAATAGTATCGCATTATGAAGAAGAGATATTAATGGAATGGTTCATATTTATGGAAAAAAATCAAGTAATTACTCCATGTTTCAAAATATTCAAGAACTAATCTTCTACTGTGCAATCAAGTGAGTGCACAAGACTCAACTCTCATGTGAAAGGGCCATCATGCTATCCTATTGTGAAGAGGCTTCAACATCAATGTAAAGAAAAAACCCAACACTAAACACACAATTAGTGATACCAAATGAACTACTTAGGTTCCACATACAGAGACACCACTATCACCTTCTAAAAACTAGGAGTTTGGTGTAGATCAAATAGATTCTCAATTTGGATAATCCATGTGACAAAATCCTTACCATAAAACTTATCCATATTCACTTTTGGCTACATCAGTTTTACACCTACATTTTAGTTGTTAATGTTGAAAGGAGGAGGACCTAATTGATGAAGTAGAGGGTTGTTTGATTGTAATTGAGATGAAAAATTAACCAATTACGTAGTGATGTGATGTAGCTAAGTGTTCACCCCATTAATCTATCTATGCACCCATGAAACATTAGTTTAAAATACAAAAAAATCATCCTACCACATCAATCCCTTTATGTCCATTTGAAGTTGAGAAATCATCATATCTATATTTCTAGAATCCATGTCATCCCTATAATGAGTCTTATGAACTTATTGTCCCCCATTTTTCCCCGAGTAGTATGACCTACCATGCATAAATTAAATTTAACGTGAAATTTATATAAAATATACCTACATCTGTGTAGTGTCTAATGTCTTCACACCAAATGTGTGTGCCAAAAAATCATCACTCATAAGTATATTATCAAAGACCTCTAAACCACTAATGCCATCATCATCATAAGGTCGAGTACACATATATACAAAAGAACTAAAAGGTTGGGTTCAGCTATGTAGAAGGTGGTATATATGTAGCATTGGTTTGTGAGAGACTACTCCTATGTTGAACGAGTGTATCAGTGAGAAAATTAAGTGCATGTAGAGTGTTGATTTTTATGACCTAATGAATGATAGAGGAGATCTCATGCTTAATTTGATTTTGGATATGGATCCTTATACGCTAATTAGGCACATGACATGTACCTATTTGATCATATATAGAGCCTTTCTCTCACCCCTAAAACTCACTGTAATTAAAATAGTTTTGAGTCTCATTGAGGACAAACCCATAATAGAGTTTCCTAAAAAAATATAAAGGGACCTCATTATTTTCACATGGTTGATAGTCAAACAACATCCAGCATTGGTCCCAAAACTTGCTTGTGATTAAATAATGTTAGCAGTGATGGATTGGAAAATGTTTATCAGTTATTAGAAATGGTACATTGTTGGTTGGTTTAATGAATAAATCAAACATGGCAATTTTTGATATCTATTTATTATTTAACTCAAGGGCTACAACTTGTCAGCATAATAATCCCTAAAACAATCCCAATATGAATCCTATCTATCAATTTGAATCATTATATAGTAAATTTAACCTATTAACGTCTTTAAAGAATTAACTAGATATGCATGGTGAGTGTTGGTAAAAGTGGGATTCCTCATTCTCTCAAATAATTATTTATTTTCAATTTTATTTCCCATAATGTGGTCAAATAGACATTCTCAACTTCCTATGTAATTAAATTACTTATATATTCATATACAATAATTGTATATCACATACAATAAATAAATATGAGAGATCACACAATAATAATTGATAATAAAGCATAATATTGGATAATAATTTTAACTTTCCCTTCCTCTTCTAATTTTACTAACTTAGTTTGAGTAGTAAATCTATGTCCAATTTATTTCTTCAAGAATGATAAATGAAACACTAGATGTATATGAGTGGATGAAAGAAACTCTAACTTGTAGGCCACACTACCAATTTTATGCAAGATGTGATAATGCCCATAATACTTGGGGGGTAAAATTTTATCCATTTTTTTGTTGCTTTAATGATATCTATTGATATTGATGTAAGTGAACAAAGACTAAGTCACCTATTTCAAAATGCCTCTCACTCCTATGTTGATCTTCCTACTGCTTAATGTGATTTTAGGCCATGGATAAATTTTCACACAAATTTACAAGGACCTCCTATTGATGGTGAATATGTTCTAAAATACACAAACCTTAAGATGGACCTTCAAAGTTGAAGTGATAAATGGAGAGTGGTAATCATAGAAGGCCAAAAAGGGAGACATTTTGGAAGAACCATTCAGCATGTAACAACCAATGGACCCATTTATTATGTTTAACAAAAACAAAATAGTGGAGATATTCTTCTAGACATTTGTTGACTTACTTAATTCATGCATCTGATTGAGGATCATAGGTTGAGTGATGAGCCAACTTGGTGCCTAAACATGCAAATAATTTAGTGCAAAAATTACTAGTGAAAATGGGATCTCTATCACTGACAATGATCTTAAAAGTACAATGAAGTTTTGTAACTATATTGATAAAATCAAAAGCCACTATACTAAATTTAAAGGGTTGTGATAAAAAACAAAAATGAGCATACTAATTGAGATGATCCATAACAACCATGATAACATTTTGACCACTAGATCTTGGTAACCCTGTAATGAAATCCATCGACACCTCCTCCCAACACTAGCTAGCGATGGATAAAGGTTGTAAAAGACTTGGGGTTTTTATACTTTCACCTTTAGTTTGTTGATAGATCATACATTCAACTAAATATTTGTAGACATCCCCCTTGAGTCCCTCCCCAAAAAAATCATGCTTGTTTCGATGAAAGGTTTTCAAACATTGCGAATGATCCCCAAGTGGAGTTTTAGGAAGTTCCTGAAGGATTTTTTATTTGAGAAGAGAGTGATTACATAGTTATATTCTATCTTTATACCATAATGCATTACGCTTCCATGTGAATTTTTCAAATCCACCCAAACCTTGCTAAATATTTTGAATGAAATCATGTGTAGTACTATCATTTTCCCTTTCTAATCTTGATTCCCCTAGCCAATATTCCTTCTAAATGGTCATGACACATAAAAATACCTCAATTGATTCGTCCCTCTTAGATAGTGCATATACTACCACATTTTTTATGCCTTTCTTATAGACTATTTCAAAATCATAGCCTAACATATTAGTTACCTATTTTTATTTTTATTCTCATGATATCCATTATTTAAAAAAATATTTGAGACTATCATGATCAGTGTTTACCTGAAAGTGATGAACCATCAATTAAGGTCTCTATTGTCTGATTGCATATAGAATGGCCATCATTTCCTTCTCATAAATGGGATTGAGTTGATTTTAACCCCATAGTTGGTGAGTTTTAAATGCAAGTTGTCTATCTTCTTGGATGATCAGAACACCTATACCATATTCAGATGTATCAAATTCTACCATAAAAGTCTTATAAAAATCAAGAGTGGCGAACTCTACAATGGTGCACATAGCCAGTTTCAATTGTTCAAATGTCATGGTAGCTATATTAGTCCATTAGAAGGAGTCTTTATTCAACAAAGAGGTGAGTGGGGCTGAAATTCTACAATAACTTTTGACAAACTTATGATAGTAACTAGTTAGCCCTAGAAATCTCCTTCATTTCTTGAATGTCTTAGAAACTAGCCTTTCCACCATTGCTTGAATTTTATTTAGGATCCAATTTGACTCTTTGTGAAACCATATGACCCAAATACTTAACTTGTCAACTTCAAAAAGTATATTTGGATGGTTTAGCTTACAATTGATCTTGTTATAGAATTCAGAGTACCTGATTCACATATTATAAATGGTCTTCGTAAGTTTTATTGTAAATGAGGATATCATTAAAAAATACCAGAATATTTTTTTTCAAAATGGCCCAAAAATAGTATTCATAAAACTGTAGAAGGTGGATGGTGCATTTTTTAGACCAAAAGGCATAACCATAAACTCGTAATGTTCCTCATGGGTTATAAAAGTTGTTTTGGGTATGTCTTCATCATGGATCTTAATTTGATGATAAATAGAATACAAATATCATTTGGTAAAATAAATAACACCATTTAATTAATCTAGTAAATCATCAATGACATGAATAAGAAACTTATATTTGATAGTGTACTTGTTTATCTATCTGTATTCATGGCACATCCTCCAAGTGTCATCTTTCTTTCTCACCATAAAACTAGTGAAGAATATCCATATTTGGTTTGAGAAATGATTCATGTAGCCAGCATCTCATGTACCATCTTTTCAATTTCACTTTTATGGGCATAGGGATACCTATATGCCTCATGTTAGGTGGTGTACTACTATGAATAAGTTTAATAGCATGATCATGTGTGAAGCTAGGTAGAAGTCCTCTTGGCATGTCACCCAAAATAATAAAATGGGCATCAATCACTTGTTATAGATTAGGAGGTGTAGATCACTGAATTGGTTGGGCATTTATGGAAAACAAGCAAGCCACAAATCCTTCAACAACTTTTTACATAATATTGGTTATTTTATGGGAGCTAACAAGTTGTTGACACTTATCCCTTAATTCCCTTATCTCAAATGTCCTTCCTTCATAACGAAAGTGTATGAATAATTCCTATAAATTCATCTCAATAGTGCCCAAAGTGGTGAGCCACTATACTGCTAGAGCAATGTCAGCTTCACCCATCGGAATAGAAAGCATAGGATAATGTAGCAAGGAGTCTCCCATGGCAAACATAATATTATAAAAAAAAATTAATAGCTAATATTAATACTATCTACAATCATGACCTAAAATTCTAGTGCAAGATAAATGATATAATTAAAATGAGTAGCCAACTCACTATTGATAAAGTTTTATGGGCTCCCAGAATCAATAAATAGAGTGACATACTATTTATTAAGTAAACCCACAACCTTCAGAGTTTGGGAGTACTAATCCCTAAAAGGGAATAACAAGAATAGTAGGATGAGAGTCTTTAGATTCCTCCTCAGGTCCTTTTGCATCCTTATCAATTGTCTCCTCATCATCTACATCCTCATTTGAACCTTCAATGTAAAACAACTTCCTTTTAGCATTTCAATGTCCTTTGTCCAATTTTATATCATACCCATAACATAACCCTTTGGCTCACTTCCCCTTAATTTTTTGAGGTGTCAATATGGTGGGTTGAGGAAATGGTTATGCTGGGAAGGTGAGATCATGGTTAGTAGTGAAAATTTTCTATTTGACCATCTCTTTTTCTTCTATCATATGTGTCCTTGAGATAGCTTCTGATACAAATTATGGACTAAACATCCTAAACTCTAATTAGATGATATCTTTGAGTCCACCTAGAAGAAAATCAATCAAATTTTCCTTAGTGATGTATTCCACCCAGAAGGAAAGATTCTAAAATTGATGAATATAATCCTACACAGTTTCTATTTGACATAGTTTGGCTAACTAGCTAAAGCCTTTATAATCAGCCACCAATTTATTAGTGAAAATAGACCATGTAAATGGAGCACCATTCTTATTATTCTGAATGTTAGCACCATAATTTTGACAAGTAACTATTCCAATTTTTGTGCACAATGAGGAGGGACCATTATACATTTGTATACATGTACTAGCATGATACATGAGAACCATGGCATAGGAGAAATATGGTATAAAACTAATAACATGAGATATGAAGGGCATCAAATGATAATTGTGTAGAATACCTAGCATGAGAAGACCCAATAAATAGGAAAGAACTTAGAATAAGAAGCAAAATACCAGGGGAACATGGTGATGGTATAATATAAAGAACACAAGAGTAGTTAAAAAGAACAAATCAAATAGGACACCTTATCCCCATTGATTGGAAGATAGATATCAGCTTGCAAGGAATGCAACACCTGGATACATGTATTACATAGAGAACACATCTAGGGGTACAAAGGCCCAAGTTTTTAGGAACAAATAATTGTAATAGCCATGACCCAACTTTTTGGGAATTCATGTTCCATTTGTCTTGTAGTTAGGATTTTGACACTTGGATAGGGAAAATCAAGTATAAAAGCCCATGTTATAAATTTTAGAAGTGTGTGTGGAAATAGGAGGAACCTCTTAGAATATATCATGTCTTGAAATTCAAAAATTTTAAATGAGAACTCAATGTTTGTCATATGGTTGATCTTCACCAACAGATTGTAGACTATGATGAACATTAAAAATATAATTAAATAGTTATTAGTAATGATCTCTTTCTTATGTAGTTAGCCAGTTAATGGTCTCACATTATGCATAAGAGATATTAGTGGAATAGTTCATATTTATGGAAAAAAAGCAAGTGATTACTCCATGTTTCAAAAAAATTAGGAACTGGTTTTCTCCTATGCGCTTCGAGTGAGCACATGAGACTCAAATCTCACATGAAAGGGTCAAAACATTAGCCTATTGGGAAGATGCTTTAGCATTGATGTAAATTGGTGCAATACTTAAATAACTAGGAGAGGGAAGTTTGGACCATCCCATATATTTTACCAGTAAGAAGCTCACATTAAATAAAAGAAACTATACCACCACTAAAAGGAAAGACTTATCTATGGTTTATGTGCTAAATCAATTTAGATAGTACCTTCTAGCTACATCATGTTTTTTCTATATCGATAATGAGGCCTCAAATTATCACATTAACAAGTTTTTTCTCCATGGAAGAATTTGGCATTGGATAGTTCTCTTCGAAGAATTCTAATTTTTTGTAGTAGTAAAACCTAGAAGAACCAACTGTGGACCTACTCATTTATCCTAAATTGAAAATGGAGAACCTCCACATGATATAGAATATGACCTTCCTGATGTAAAACTTTTCCAAATCACTAGGGTACCCAAAGAATTGGAGGATATTCCATTATTTCTGAATACTAGTTGTGAACTTGATTCTCTCACTTTACAAGAAAAGAAACAACTTTCAGTTTGGGTTGCACCATATCAACTCATAAAATTTGATCTATAAAAAATAGACTAGGATGAGGTATAGTTCCATTTTTTAATACAACATGATCATCTTAAGGTATTACGAAAAGTTCATGAAGGCATTGCCAGAGGGCATTATGTTTGGGAAGATACTACATGCAAGGTGTTGCTTGCCAGACATTGATGGCCAAATTTATTTAAAGATGTAAAAGCATATACAAGGAAATGTGATATCTTCCAATGCATGGGAAAACCTAATAAGAGAGACACAATACCCTTATGCCCTTTTTAATCTCAAGAACCATTGAAAAAATGGGCTATAAACATTATGGGGCCCATCACTCCTACAAGATGATGAACATGTTCATAGTATATCATTGTGGCAATAGAGTATTTGACATGTTGGGCTGAGGGAACACTAACCAAATACTTTATATCAGTAACTTCCATGTGCTTCATTTGGAAAAACATTATAACATGCTTTAGATGCCCTCTGATTCTTTCTAGTGACCAAAGAACCCATTTCCTGAATGAGACAATTCAAATATCATTGGGTGAATTCATGATTGCACATCATAATATTACAACATATCATCCATAGTATAATGAAATAGTAGAATCTTTCAATAATATCCATGATACCACATTAACAAAAATCTATAATATTGGTAGGACTGATTAGGATGATAGGGTATGTATGGTACTTTGGGCATACCGAACCACATACAAGTGCCTTCACAAAAATACACCATTTAACTTGGTATATGGAAAATAATAAATCATGCTAGTTGAGTTATTAGTTCCATCTCTATGAATAATGCATATAGGAAATCTTGATGATGATTCATCTTTGCAAACTTGTCTCCATAAACTAAAAAAATTAGATGAGATTCGATTCCTCACTTATTAGAATTAGGATGTAGACAAAAAAAAATAAAAAACATGGCATGAATACCATCTAAAGAACAAAATATTCATCCCAGGTATGAAATTTCTATTTTATGACTCTAATTTTATGTTGCACCATGAGAAACTCTGCTTTCACTGGGATGGACCATTCATAATCCATAGTATCAAATATACTGGTGTATGCTGGCTAAAATGAATAAATGGTCAATTCCTATTTGGGCACTATAATGGGAGTCAGCTTTGGCCATTCTATGACTTTGTTTAATTTTTTTGATATTTTGTTCAAATAAGGGTTGGAGCCATTAGGATAGGATTTCTTATTTTCAATAAAAAGAGATACCGTTGAGGCATGTATTTTGTTTTATTTTGTGTTTTTTTTTCTTTTGGAGGACCCCAAACCTTATTTTGTGTGAGGAAAGATGTGCATATGAATATAAGACACATAAGTGTGCAAGTGATTAAAGGTACATAATTTATTTAATACAATAGATTCTTGCTATTTGCATGACAACTGGTTTTCACTACTCTTGAAGAATATGACAATTTTCACGCACCTCCAAGGAAGGCACGGGAAGGAATGGACCATTAATGTGACAAGGGTAGTTATAATAAAAATCATGTCAGTGGAATGATGGGAAAAGTTTTTTAGGAACTCTAAAGGCTGATGCAAGATATGATGTATGAATACTATTGAAAGATATGGATTTATGGCTAGAAATGACAAGAAAAGAAATTTATTTAATAAGGTAAGTTGTTCAGAGGATTTATAACCATGTTAAAGCGACTTTAAATTTTACCTTACTAAAATCTTCAAGTGATAAATGAACCAGAGAAATACATAAACCACAAAACTAGAGCCAAGGTCAAACTCAGTATGAAAGTATATGAAACAAAGATGTAAAAATATTTCTAAGCAGAGGTAGATAAGTGAAAACCAAGTGTAGAAGTGGGTGGAGGTTATTGTTAGTAAAACTTGTTGTAGGTTATTGGATTGTTCCATTATTGAAGTATAAGATCAAGAGCTGAGGAAAGCTAAATGCCACCATGTATTAATCTAAGACTGTGGGATAGATGAGGGTTAACCTTGGAGCACCTTAGTGGGTAATGCACCCAAATAAAAAAGTTAAAAGACATGAAAAAATACCAACCATTCCTAAAGATAGAGAGGTAGGTGGAGAGTTGTTCCCTATAAGAGAGGAGCCTTTAGAAAACCTATGAGAGACACCAAGGTAATATTAGTGTATAAGAGTTTAGAGTGAGGGCATGAAAGAAGACAAAATAGTGAAAAAAGGAAAGCAGGTGTAGGACTCCTCATCATAGACTGCTCCACCATCTTGCCCTCACACCATTTACATTGAAGAGATGTAATATAAAAAGTCAAATTAGAATGGTGAGAACTAGGTTTCAAAAGTGGAAAATATGACCATTTATTATTATAAACACCATAGGCTAGGGAATGAAGTAAACCTATTAAATGATTATCAGGTCTAGACCACCAACACACAAAACTAAGTGGTTTGTGACCTGAATATGAAGAACTAGATGGACAAAGTGGGCCTCCTCTAACTCTTTGAACTTCCATACATTGAAAATCCTACTAAGGTAGTTAAGTTACTCCTCTCACACATTTATAAGGATTATATACAGTTCACTGGGTATAACAAGAAGATCAACACCGAGAGGGTAAGTAGGGTGACAGGCCTCCAATGCCCAGAAGTCAATGTAGTAGATGACTTGGTAGACACAGAGGAAATATAATAGACAACCACCATACTTATTTATAAAAATTAGGCTTATGCGATGCATATCACAAACATATAGGATCTTGATTTAAGATTAATAGCATGGATCATTTCCACCAAGATCAAAGGAACTGATAGATGGAAGGAGGTGGATATGGCCCACCTACTGATATAAAACCAAGTAGTATAGGGAATAAAATATAATTGGGCATTGTACTTTACCCAAAGGATAATCAAAGATGTAGAGAAGGTACATAAAACACCTAAGTTCTAGTATCCTTGGGACACAATTCTATTATTGATGGTATTTCATTAAATTAACGTGCCTAATTATAGTATAAGATCCTTGATGTGGGTGTATTACCCAACTAAGAAATCCACAGATGAGTGCTACAAATCCATTACCTACCCTCACCACATCACTCCAACATAAAATTTAAAGATGAGACATTGGTTTGATGGAATGAAGGTAGCCTTTGGAGATGAATGGCAAATTCCCAAAAATCTTCCTTCTAAAATAAAGGATCAATCTAAATTCACTATGAAGCAACATTTCTCTTTGGCATAGATCTACATGATTCCTTTATGAGAACTCTTTGTATGGCTCAAGATGACCTATGATTTTCCTTTGAACTACTTCATTGATTCTATGAATATAATTCTTGATGCACAATTGGTTAACTTGCAAGCATAAAGGATTAATGTAGAGAACCATACTCTCTGAAAGATGTTTGTTTACCCTAACAAGAAGGCCTATACAAAAAGAAGGTAAATGACCCTGACCATCTTTACAATGAATAACATATTGTTTGGGGAATAGGTACATAAAATATTCTATATGTTACACCCCAACTAGCATCCTCAAGATGGGAAACCAAGGGAAAAGATCCCCTAGATTCCATTATGAAAGAAGATGTATGAGACAAGTATGAGCATAAGTTGGCAGGAAGGCCCCCAAAAGTAGTAGAGGATAGTAGAGGCATGGCCCTCTAGACTAGAACCTCATCCCCCATAGCCTCCACCCCACCTTCAACTTAACCTCTTTTTTTATCTTGATATTCTCCTAGTTCACCTTCATCAACCTTAACTTATCCATCTCAATATTCTCAACAAAATCCACCTTCTCCTCTAGCCCACCCACCTTTACCTACACCTTCTCCTAGGGCTACCACTGGGTCAACACCACAACCCCTATAGAAAAATCACCCCAAAATGACCCCTCCTTAGAGTAGATAAATATAGAGTCTGAACCAAAGAAGACTCCATTTGTGGGGTGGGAGTTCTAGATTGGCAACCATGTTCATCATGAAGAATTTGAAATAGATGGGATGGTTAATAGTAGTCAACTGTATAGAGATATAGAAAAGGGGAAGGATCTTGCTAAAGGGAAACCATAATAGAGATAAATTTTTAATTTGCATGAATGATATCAATTTAGTGTAGATGACAAGAAACTCTTATCTTTGGAACCATTTCCACCCTGATGACGCTACCCATGAAACCAAGAAATAATTTTCCTTCCTATTATAAATGTATAATGATAAAACATAATATGAAATCCCATTGGATTGTATTGATTCTAGACTATATGACTCAGATCTTCTAGACCTAATGAAGTTTGATTCGTAGTAGCTCACCCCATTGATGACCAGCAACACATTTTTTAAGTTTTCCATGGAAATGATGCACCAAACTATTTTGTCTGATTCAGATATGTGTATGAATGAAAGAAAACATGGTAAGGTCATGTAGATGTACAATAAAATTTATGCTTAAAATTAGATACTAGCAGAGGAAGTGGCCTCTTTAAAACAACTTGAGGAGACCAGCGAGGCAAAGATAAGGGTGTTAACCCTTTGTAAAACAATTTTGAAAGAAGAACCAATACAAGAAGATTGTGTAGCTCTGGATGGGGATGCCTTGGTAAAATTAGAGACATTGGTTGAGGTTTTATTCAAGAAGAATAAGAGTGTTCTTTGCCTAGATATAAGTCTAATGAACCCTTGAAACAATCCAGTGCTACAACAGATATCTACCACAACACTCTAGGCAGATTCTTGGAATTATTCCCAATTTTGGATGAGATTTTTGCACACATGATGCACCCTAATAAAATAATAGAGGCCAAGCTCAATGATGAAGAGGTCTTGAGGCAACAAGTAGCTGATGTAGCTCTACTAATATAAAACCATCCACAATGTTGTAAGGTATTTAAGGATGTAGAAATTATGGAAGATGCAATAAATAACCATCATAAATGAATAAATGCCAATTTTTCCAAACTTTGGTGATAGGTTGACAAGGAGGTATTTGAGTTAGAATACATACAAAAGGAATCGAATGCATCCCTAGAGGAGAAAATAAACAATATCAAGACTCTAACTTAGCTTGAGGTGTTGAAAGAAATAAATGAGGCCATTGAACAAATAATTATTATAGTTATTGATGCGCTATCCCATTGGGATATGTTGAAGAAAGAACTTGAGTAGAGAAGGCCTAATTTCTTAGGGATGCGGGAACAAAATAGTTTGAGATAAACTAATACATTAGTATGGGGTGATGTTGGTGGCATAATTTTGTTAATTATTTATTCCATTTTTGTCACACAATTTGTAGGGACCATGGTCTATTTTTATATAAGTACCATCATGACACTGGGAAAACCATGGCATGAAACTAGTAGTATGAGACATCAAGGGTGTCGAAGGATAATGGTATAAAAGATCCAGCATGAGAAGACCTAGTTAAGAGGTAACATGCCATGAGGAATCCAAGATCAAAGAACTTAGAACATGAAACATAAGACTAGGGGAGTGTGAGGAAGGTAGAGCATTCAGAATGTGGGAGCAGTTAAAAAGAATAAATCAAATATGACACCTTATCACCACCAATTGGAGGATAGATATCAGCCTACAAGGAATGGAATGCTTGGATAAACATATTACATAAAGCAATCATCTATTGGCACAGAGGCCCGAGTCTTTAGGAACAAATAGTTGTAATAGCCACAACCCAATTTTTTGGCAATGCGTGTAACATTTATCTTGTATTTACTAATTTGACACTTGGATAGGGGGAAACATGTATAAAAACCACTATTATAATAATTTTTAAGTGTGTGTGGAAACAGGAGGAACCTCTTAGAATATATTGTTTCTTGTAATTCAAAAGTATTAAATGATAAATCAATGTTTACCATAAAATTAACCTTCACCAATGGATTGTAGACTATGATAAATGTTAAAAGTATAATTAAATAGTTAGTAGTAATGAGCTCTTTCTTATAGAGTTAGCTAGTTAATATTATCACATTATGAAGAAGAGATATTAATGGAATGGTTCATATTTATGGCAAAAAATAAAGTAATTACTCCATGTTTCAAAATATTCAAGAACTAATCTTCTACTGTGCAATCAAGTGAGTGCACAAGACTCAACTCTCATGTGAAAGGGCCATCATTCTATACTATTGGGAAGAGGCTTCAACGTCAATGTAAAGAAAAAAACCAACATTAAACACACAATTAGTGATACCAAATAGACTACTTAGATTCCACATACAAAGACACCACTATCACCTTCTAAAAACTAGGAGTTTGGTGTAGATCAAATAGATTCTCAATTTGGATAATCCATGTGACAAAATCCTTACCATAAAACTTATGCATATTCACTTTTGGAAACATTAGTTTTACACATAGAATTTAGTTGTTAATGTTGAAAGGAGGAGGACCTAAATGATGAAGTAGAGGGTTGTTTGATTGTAATTGGGATGAAAAATTAACCAATTACATAGTGATGTGATGTAGCTAAGTGTTCACCCCATTAATCTATCTATGCATCCATGAAACATTAGTTTAAAATACAAAAAATTCATCCTACCACATCAATCCCTTTATGTCCATTTGAAGTTGAGAAATCATCATATCTATATTTCTAGAATCCATGTCATCCCTATAATGAGTCTTATGAATTTATTGTCCCCCATTTTTCCCCGAGTAGTAGGAGCTACCATGCATAAACCCTTGGAGGATTTTCACCCATAAAAAAGTGTATCAAGAGATGGTACCATTGTGATCACCTCACCAAGATGAATCTAATGACAACCTTTACACACTAAGGTGAAACATTTCAGCACCAAAAATATGTACCAATAGAAGACACTATTGGGATCATGTCGCAGAGATGAATCAATGACTACAAATGTGCCAAGGGATTTTTTTTTAAATAATATTTTCAAAAAAGAGATTTCAATAATACTACACTGATAGAAAATTAATTCTTCCTAGATTGCAAGTTATGTTTTTTCACTCCTTTCACTCATAAAAGTCACACCTCACCATATCCAAAAAAATGCCATAGGAAACTTGCCCAAATTGAAGCCCTCATACAACTTGTAATGAAATTACTTATATGTTTGTGCAAAATAATTATATTTCACACAGACTAAGAAAAAATGTGATATCACACAACAATAATTGATAGTAGAATAGAATAATGGGTAATATAGTAGAACCACTTTAAGGGGGCAACATCCAAAATAATATAATAAGAGTAGAATACATAATATGATGATCAAAGACTAACCATTACCTCAAACATCTAGTCTTCTTATCCATGGTTATTCCATAGGTCAACCTAACTAAGAAAATAGAAAAATATAAAAAAGGTATGTAAACCACAAGTCAGCCACACATATCCCTAGCAACAAAAAGGTTAAGGGCATGGTAGCTTAGGGGACTTTGTGCAACTGTAGGAGGGTTAGGTGGAGGGATAGGAAGAGTAATAAGAGGGTTTTATGGAGGGTTAGGAGGGTTAGTAGGATGGGCTGTTAAAAACAAAAAAAAAATCCAAATAAACAATGAAAATAATTAAAAATTACTAAAATTTGGGGTGAATAATTGTAATTTTTTAGTACTTGTCTCCTCTACATGTTAGCATCATCTATTAGCAGCTTCCTGGGAAGATTTTTTGCAAGGTTTAGCCTCTCTCACCTAAAATGTGATCATATAAAGGAAACACATAGGAAACAAAGAAAGATGAAATGAAAAATGAGTAATTTAATAAGTCTATTTTTATTTGGAAATGGTCTTGGAATTTTATATGACCTACCTAGGCTCTTTCCCATCATATTAACCTTTACCCTAATTATACGGATAGGGTACAAAACAGATTTTCTTTTATAAATTTTTATGTTTTATAGGTATAAAAGGGTTTAAAAGGATGAGGATAACTTTGGGAGGTAAAGGGAAACATAATCCAACTCTTTTTATCAATATATTACTTAATCAAAAAACACCAATACCTCTGCAATCAACTTCACTTCATCTAATCCAAATTGTCATAGTGAACAGAGAGTGATCACCAAGTTAGAAAGTCACAAATCTAAGTGGGAGGAATTTTAAGGTACACTAGATGGATCTATATACTTGAGGACTCTAAATAGGTGTCACATCACCCCTCTATGGATTGGTTTGAGCATCTAATGGGCTTCTTGGTGCCTAGTGTGAAGGATGAGTGAAAGAAAAGTGATTATGACAACATATAGTGATGACACTTTTCCAAAATAACATTTATGATTAGGGACACATCCAATAAATGTTGGATCTTGTCTCTCACCCCCCACACCCCCCCCCCCCCCGCAACACACATTCATAGTGAAATTATCTCATCTTTTCCTAGCTTGCCTTGGAGAACTCAAGAAGGACCAAATGATGAAGGAAGTTTTCAACAAGCTAATTGAAGGGTCCCACACCAAAATTAAAGAGTTTCGTGCTTTAAAGGGATGTTTGTCTAATGAGACCTTGTAAGTTGTTTCTCATACTTCATTATTCCATATATGTAACTCTTTTTCTCAATTTGACACCTATTATTGTGACTCTTGGACTTCATTCTCCTCTCTCCTCTCTCACACTCTATAAGTACACACCATTTTAGATTTTGTTCCATAATTCAACACCATGTATGGTGAAGCCCTTATATTTTGAAGTTGTAGTTTTCCTTTTAATAATATAAGCAATCTGGTTTTGATTTCACAAACATCTTGTTTAGGTGTTAAAAGTGATCAATGGTGAGGTCTAGTGATTTTATCCTTGCTTCTCCTTATCCTTTAATGTCTACTGCAAGTAGTTCTGAATATAACATGTCATATAGAGTGTAGCTAGTGATTTTGTATCCCTAAAAGTGTGTAAGTGTCGTTTGAGTCTACAAACTAACATCTGGTCCACTTACCTTAAGTTTTCTCATGAATATCACCTATGTATTGAAATACTAATGTTAATATATCTCAAGACTTTGAAGCTAGTTTTAATGTCTCTTTTCTTAGTGAAAGAAGTATGATATAATTGGGGAAATACTTATGGTGTATCACCTCCTTATAATATCTTTATTTTATACATACTTATATCCCTTTTTCCACAAGTAATCAATTAGCATATGTGATAAGCACATTAAGATCAATTCAAGGAGCTAGTCATTAAACTTAGAGGTCTACCTCTACTATAGGCAACCCACAAGCCTAGAGGTATTATAATATTTCCAAAATATTACAGTAGTTTTTAAAGACCTATTCTAAGGTGAAATATTATGTGACAATATTTATGACATGCCTGATAGGACCATTGTCCTCAAGATAACTTGCTAATGTGAATGCGAGTCTTGATAACATCAACTACATATTGGTGTCCTACTTAACATTTGGAAACTCCTTTCAAGGTAAAATCTAGTTATAGACCATTGTTTTTCCATATATTTGGTCTCATACTTCATGGTCCTTACAAGGTCATCTTCTAGTAGAGTCTTCAATCTTATCAATCCACCTCTTCAACCTAAATTTCCTCTTAATGTTCAACACCCTTAGCATATTCTACCCTTTGAACAGTAAGAGGACTGTGTTTTCAAATAATACCAAGAGAGTGACCAAGAGATTGAAGAAAATATGGATAGGTAGAATTCCCTCATATCCTTTAATACTAAAAATATAATCCATATTGATGCCTATGATGACATTCCCCCTAATGCTACAAAGAGTGTCCCTACATTCAATGGTGAAGGATAGGTTACTCCTACTGAACATATCTAGGATATTTCTAATTTTTGTAGTTTTCACAATGTAATTGACATCAATATTACCATTAGAATCCTTGAAACATGTCCCTTAGAGGTAAATCACTTGATTGGTATAGAAATTTTCTTGGTGGTTTCATTACAACATGGGATGACTTTAGAGTGTTGATAACTTCAAGATTTAAGGATTAGAGTGACCAAACTTCACTCATTCACAAACTAAATGTAATATAAAGAGCTCACAATAAACTAGTGCTTGACTTAATTAAGATGTTTTAAAATAATTGTCATAGGTTTCCTCCTCCCATGAGACCACATCCTACCTTTGTCTTTTCTAAATACTTGAGGGTCATTATTACTAATATTACCATCATGATACAATCCATGGGTGGTTTCACTCTTCTTGAAGCATATGGAATTTCCATCAGAGGTGAGAGTGGACTCATTTAAGTAGTAAAGTTACATCCAAATATTTATAAGCCTCTTCTATCTATTATTACTACTACTGCAACAAACATTACCCAAGTCCCAAGAATAAATAGCAAGCATAGGACTGCACCTAAGAAGGCAGAAGATGATATTGCTTGGAGATCAATATAACAATACATAGAGGATAAAACTAGGTAATATAATATTGAACAAGGTACTTATCAAAACCTCTATCCCTATCATCATAAATATGGTTAATAATATGGGTAAGGGAGAGTTTAAGGGCAACCTAGTTTCAATAGGCTTGCCAATGCATATATTCCTACTTCAATATCAAAAATAATAGAATTGGTACTAGTGCATAGCAATCTGATTCAAGGATAAAAGTGGTAAAAATCCCAATTCATTAATTATAATTAAGATGAAGAAAAATATCTATTTATTCAAGTAATATTTAGTTTTCTTATATTTTCAAAATATGAAGTCGTAATGTAAGAGAGTGAAGGTTGGAAGCCTCAAGGAAAAAGATTCACTAACCTCTTAGTTGAAGACACTTTTGTTCTTAGTCAAGGAATTTTTTTTATAGATAATAAAATATCCAAGATGAAGGATCTATGAGATGCTAATAATGTTCTTATAAGTGTCAATAATCCCCCTATAAGGTAACAAGGTACCATTACAAGCATGACAATCCTTAACACTCCTACACGCATTACAAATTAAAATGTGTTAAGGTTTGCTCAAGCTGTTTAAATACATAAATTTAAAAACTCTTATTGGCCTCCAAAGATTCAATATAATTTAAGTATTCATGTCCTAAACATAGTGGATTCATTGAGGAGTGATAAGCTATCCATTTCCCTTTGGGATATCTTCTATATGCCTAGCCAAATGAGCTCTTGAAAAAATAGTTGTCTACCATTCATGTTAGTTTCCCATCATCAAGTCTTGGTCATTCATCTCTTTTTGATTCCCCTAATATAATTTTGGCACCATCCACCAGAGTTGAGAAACTTTCACCTTTCTACCTCACTCTCATAGTGGGAGACAAACTAGTTCACAACTACATAGTTAATAGTGGATCCTTTACATTAGTGATGCCTAAGGTTATAAATGATAAACTAGTCCTAAATTATGAACCAAATGGAAAAGGAGTGATTAAATTAGCTATTAAACCTATAAATATAATAATATTGATCAAAATATTGAAGGTTTTTTTAATGATTGTCCTCATTTCCCCATCCTTCAAGACATTGTTATGGTTGACTTGCCTGCCCATTTTCTAATCTACCATTCAAGAGATTTTAAAGCTAAGATAGGAGGATACCTCTCAGATGATGGGTCCTTCATATCCTTAAAGATAATATATTAAACAAAATTTACCATAAGAACTCAACCACTTTCAAGGTTCCATATTGAGACCCACATAGAAATAAACTCTAACTTGAATAGTGTCATCAATGAAAATGAAGAGTTTGTTTTAGATGACGGTTCTTATTATAATATTGGAGCTATAGGTAAATTTTTTATAGATGAGTATGGTGTAGATGCTTATGGACATGATCTATATACTTACACTGAGCAAACTGCCCTTGGTACTTATATCATCTGTGAAGAAAAAATTGAACAAGTTGAGGTAAGTGTTGAGCATTCTTTCTCATGATATACTAAAGGTAACTATTTGATCCATGTATATTATGATGATATATTTAAGAGAATGATAAATCACTATGATGAGAAAAAATATGTAATTCTCCCTACACTTGATGAAACAACCCTTGAAGATGACATTCATGAGGAGGAGGATGACTTATGACAAAGGTTCAATGCCATATGTCAAGAATTTGATAAGTTAGGTTATAATACTTTTGATCCTAAGAAGTGTATATATGATGAGTGTGTTAATGAGAGTCATGATCAGGTTGATGAGTTTTTGATCAAGTATGAAGGTGTATGTGAAATCACTGTTTAAATGTCTATAATTATAGAGAAACTTAGTAAAGTCAAGGTAGAAGTCTCTATGCCTAAGGAACAGTCAAGAGATCAATATGAGGTAGAATCACTCTCATAGGTGTTGAAGTATAAATGATAATAACTTGATGATATTTCACATCAAATACATTCTCTCCTAGAATATGGAAGTATTAAGGCAACTATCATGTCTCCCAATCTATAGTTTGAAAACATCAAATGGATACGAGGAAGATCACAGTAGTTTCATCTCCGATCATGTTCCTTGGGAAAAAAATAAGAATAATTCATTAAATCCTAAACCAACTCACCTGTAGACATGAAAACATATAGGTATGGTAAGTCATTTCACCATCTACCTAGTCAAGTGATTGATGATGGGAATGATTCACATGATAAGATGCCTTCATGGATTGAAAAATATGCAAGAGGAACCATCTTTAACCCTGGTTGAGGTATGGTAAGATGTTTTTCACCTCAAGAGTGAGTTTTTGTAAATATTAGGCTAGGTGTGTCTTTATTTCACTTGTGTGTGTGTGTTCAATAAGTGGTATTGAGAACACATGTTTGTTTCTTTTGGCATGTCTTATTTTGTGCGTCCTTCTTTTTTTGTTTGGTGTGGTTTTAAAGGTAAATTTAGTGTTAAAATTTTTCATAGGTGACTCCATGGCTTAATGGATAGGATTAGGCTATTAGTCATTCGTATATGAGTCATACCACCCATAGAAAATTATAAAGAATGTTGACTATTTTCACCACAAATAAAGAAAGGACAACACCATATAGTAAAAAAATTGTATAAGTGTATATTAGGATGTAATAGGGTGTTTCATGAGTTTAATTTATGTCATTTATTATGCTATTAACCTTGGTCATGAGCAATTTTAGTGCTAAGTAATTTCATGTCTCTTAGGGGTCATATTTCAATCATTTAATGGAAGTTCTAAGGTTTCCTAAGATAGAAAAGTGTTCCAAACTATCTTTGAATGTCCTAAATGTCATATAATTGTCAATTATGTCATTTATAGCTTAAATCTTATAGGTATTATGTTAAAATAAAGAAAACACTTGATAAATGGAGTTTTTTGGTAGTTGTACGACCTATAAAGGAGTGTAGCATGTGTAGAAGGATCTTGAAATGACCCTTAAGCTTCCCAAAACTCATCTTTATGTTTTATCTACTTCATAAATATCAAAAAATGATTCAAAACCATTTCACTTCTCTATCACTCTACTAGGCATGTAGAAATGGTCAATAGGTTTCTTCATGGTATAACTAGTAGGAGAGCATTTAGGTCAAATAATATTTTTTTTGTGTTATTACACTTTGTCTAATTCAAATTTATGGTGTGAGTTCAAATATTTTTTTCCTATGATTTATGAACCATTTTGTAGAAGTTGACTATCTCATTTTTCTTCCTAATCCCCATACCATATAAGATCTCCTCTTTTTTGAGTTGATCCATACAATCCAATTGATAAAATATCTTATATAGGATGTGAAAATCCTTATATAGTGGTTTACATATTTTATTTAATGTGTGGAGGTGATTTGATGATGCAAATAGTTTAGGTTACAAGTTGAGATCACCAATGTTAAGTTGAAATAAATGTGATATGTTATATTTCATGGTTTCATGTCACGATAGTCACCCACTTCCTTCCTAGATAATTTTATTAAGGTCAAGCATTGATAAATAAGATAACCATGTTTCACATGGTCAGGTTTCTTACATGTATCCATCTATAGTTAGATGAATAGAATCTATGAGCATGGTCATAGAGATTTAATTAAGAGTTTCAAGAGCTTAGACAGACTCTTTAACAGGAATAATCATTCTAAAATATTTAAATGTTATATTAGGGGCTATGATAGTCAATTCAAACTACATACATAGTCCTACAATCGAATGGACACTTATAGGTGCCCCACAATTTAGCCAAACATGTGCAATTAGAGCATTTAAACTTGGTTAAACTATTTCAAGGTGTAAATGATTCATATTCAACCTTTGAGAAGATATATAATGGTTTTACAACCATATATTATGCATATAATCTATTTTATACTTTCATTTCCCTTGCCTGTTATTGTATGTATACCCTCAGGTGGCTTTCACACAGGCCTAAAGGTGTTACATGAAGGAGTATAAGCATGTTGGATATCCTCATATAGTTTGGGAGGTTAAATAATGTCACAATAATATTGGTGAGGTCATAGAGTGATAGGAAATTTGGAAGATTCATGCTCAATTTGGAGAAACTGAGTTTAGGGATCCATTACTTTAACAACTCCAAAACAGAGCCTTCTCCACTTTTGGTTCTGCCATACAATGAGGTGACATGGAGTCTAGATGAATTTGAATGAATCTATATTATATAATTAATATAAGGGTAACACATTACAAAGGTAAATTAATTTTTAACAAAGTGATTATGATATTAGGGAGCCTCCATTATTTACACTCTTTCATTAGAAGTTTTCAGTCTTTAGTACCTTGAACTTGAAATGATCTCATACTCTAAGGTAGTAGGATAGGAGTATGTCTTCATGATAGCTGATCCTATTGAGGTGAGAAATAAATTTGTGGTTATTATATAATTTATGGGAGTTAAAGTATAGGGTCTTGATCTATACCATCACCTACAAGTGTATCCTTGCTTCCAAAAAATGTCACCTATAGTTTATTGTAGGTACCTACAAGCTCATAAGGTGAACCTCGATGAGAAGAAGCCTAAAAAAAATAAAAATTTACAACTTAGATATTCACTAAATGAATTCAAAGGAACACTAGGATATGTAACATAGGTTTTAGAGGTTGTATATCATCTTCAAGATCTTTTTGCTTTCAAAATGGGCATCTAAAGTTGGACTATAGCATGATAGTCAACCAAAACATGGTGATTTGGAAGATGACCTAGCATAATTATGATGAGAATATGCCTAAATGACTGTATGATGTATTAATGAATTCAAAAATAGGTGGATTAGTGTATGCTATTATAATACAAAATATCCACCTACATGTATGATATTCTTTTAAAGAAACAACACTGTCACAATTGACTACAAACCAATACAGTCAAATTAAAGGTATACCTTTAAGAGTTTTGAAAAGGTTAGAATGATAAACCCGTTTGATGTTATTATAAATTATTAATTACCATTTTATGAGAATCTCATAATATTAAAATAGAGTATGGAGGGTCCTAATATGCAACATACAGGCAGTATACAAAATTCTATAGATAGTCAGTGCTCAATAAGTCTACCTTGGGTTTTAAGTGGTTTGGAGGTGCTAGGAGTGTGGACCAACCCTAAAACTTTGAACAAATTGTCACCATAAATTTAATAATACCTTCATATCATCATTTTATATGGGATAATAGGGGAAATAACTTTTATTCTATCTTAGATATAGGGCATTACCATAGAGGTATATCTTATAGGTTTGTCATAAGAATGACAAAGGAAGGTACCAAAGAGACTCAGAACCTTGTGTAAGGGTGTAAAGAGTTAATTTAAACATGGATAAATATTTAAAATCCCCTATAGTCATGATTAACCATTCAGAGGTGGTGATGAGTAGTTATATGCAAATTAAGCCTACTAGGCCTAGACTAGGCTTAGAGACCTAAAAGGGTGCAATTCCACTTCCAACATTAGAGAAGAATTGAAATTAATTGGAACACCTTCATGGGATGATATTAAGTGTTTGAGATCCTTTGATTTTAAAATAAATCCATGAAGGAGTCATTTATTGACTTGAGAACATGATAAGGTATGTAGAACATGAAAGAGATTTCAAGAGACTAAGTTTGAGTGCTCACAATAGTAAAAATTCTTAGAAAGGAGGTTTGAGGAGCTAGCATTTGTTGGAGAGGGTCGTAAGTAAGGTTTTCATGAATTTTTTTTTGGGATTAGATGTCACACTTTTATGAACAATCCTTAAGGGGTAAAACTACTCAAAACTCTCTAAAACCCTTGATAATTACCTAACAGGGTATAAAAAAGGGAATGAATGAAAAAGGGATAGTTTGATTTTCAAATTATCATGGAATTATAGAGGACTTCATTATTCTCCTTCCCCTTAGATTAAATTCTACCCTACTTGTATGAACATTATACAAAATGGATTTTTTTGAAAGTTTTTGATGTTTTACAGGTATAGAAGTGTTTCAAATAATGTAGATCTCTTTGGTAGATAGAGGGAGACCTAATTTAACTTTCCATATCCATCTCTTTCTTCCTAAAATCACACAAGCACCTATGCAAGTACCTTTGCATGAGCCAATCTAAACTTTTATAGTGAACAAAGAGTGATCACCAAGTGAGGTGATAACTCTGATTAGGAGGCCTTTAAAGGTCTGCTTGATGGATCTAGAGAGTTTACGGCTATTAAAAACTATCACATCACCCACTATATGGATTGGTTAGAGAAAACAATAGGAATCTTGGTGCCAAATGTGAAGGATGAGTGAAAGAAGGGTGATTATGACTGCAGATAGTTAGAACACTTGTCAAAAATAAGATTGATTATTAGGGACACATCTAATACATGTTGGAGCCTATTTTTAATCCCCATTCATATTTAAATTATCTCATCTATTCCTACTCTTTGTTTGAACACTCAAGAAGGACCAAATGATGAAGCCAGTTTGCAAGAAGCTAGTTGAAGGGTCCTACACTAGAATTGAAGAGTTTCATACCTTGAAAGAACATTTGTCCAAAGATACCTTGCATATATTGTCTCATACTTCATTCCTTTGTAGATGTAACTCTTTATCTTAGTTTTATGTCTGTACTTGTGACTCTTAGACTTCGTTTCCCTCTCTACTCTCTCACATTCTTCAAGTACTAGCCATTTTGGCTCTTCTTTCATAGTTCCACACCATGTATGGTGACACCCTACTAGTTTGATGTTGGACTTTGCCTTTGAATAATATAATCAATCTGATTTTTAGTTCACAAACATCTTGTCTAAGTGTGAAAAGTGATGATTGGTGAGGTCTAGTGATTCTATCCTTGCTTCTCCTTATCATTTCATCTTGAGTGTAAGGATTTCTCATTATAATATTTCATATGGAGTATAGCTAGTGTATTCTAACTCCCTTAAATAATTCAAGCGTACTTTGAGTCTTCACACTAACCTCTGGTCCACTTACCTTGAGTTGTCTCATGCATATCTCCTCTATATTGAAATACTAATGCTAGAATATCTTAGGACATTGAAGCTAATTTGTAGGTCTTCTTTCTTAGCGAAAGAAATATGATAGCATTGTGGAAATTTTTATGATGCATAACCTCCTTAGAATAGCTTTATTTCATGCATACTTCTATCCCTTTTCCAACAAGCAATCAATTAGCATAGGTGACAATCACCTCAAGATCCATTCATGGAGCTAGCCCTTAAACCTAGAGGCCTACCTCTACTATAGGCAACCCACAGAGCTAGAGGTATTCCATTGTTCACCAAATATTAGAGTAGGGCTCAACAACATACTCTAGGGTGCAATATTTGGTGACAATAAGACCCATTCAATAATTTTAACCATTACTAATAATTAAAAAAAACAATGCATATTTAAGATAAAATTAAAAATATACTTAAGATGATGGCTCTTGAAATAAAATCTTAAAGGTGACATATAGATTCAACAAGCATTTATCCATCCATTGATATGTTTATGAGTTAAGGAATTGTAAGAAGCCTCTCATTGAAAACTAGGTGTTTCTACATGTATTCTCATTAATAATAATAATAATAATAATAATAATAATAATAATAATAATAATAATAATAATAATTATTATTATTATTATTATTATTATTATTATTATTATTATTATAAATCCATGTGAAAGATCAGCCAAACAAACTGAAATCAGCCTGCCTTCATGGTGGTATTAAAACAAATATTTAATAGGTTATACAACCGAAATAAATGTTGAAAAAAATAATATTAATTACACCAACTTTGGTCATAGATTATTCTAAATAAAATTAATAATTCTAATATTAAAAATATTTAATTACACTTTAATTTTATTTTTGAGATATATTCATTCTTAAATAGAAATTGAATGTATTATCAATTTAAAAATGAGAAATTTCAAACATTGATTAAAAGGAAATTTTATCATATACATTATGAAGAAATATATATATTAATTATTAATATTTGAAGTAAATAACATTAACATATAAATTATTTTACAATAAAGATTTAAAAGATAATGACTTCAATAATTAAATTTTTTTGGACAATAATATCATAATGAAATATATTCTAATGATTCATAAACAGCTAAAAGGTTCTATTTATTAGCTTAAGCCTAAAAAATGCGATGATTGTAGATCTCAAACTCAATAATTTTAAATTTAAAAAAAAAAAAAATGTTTAATCATTATAATATAGCTAATTTTTCAAGAACGATACTTAAAAATCATTTTGAGCATTGTGATGTTCATACCTATAAAAGTGAGAGTTCCATTTATATTATTAAATTAATTAATATTAAATTTTTTTAAAAAAAAAAACACTATAACGTACATAAATAAATAAAAACAATTCCAGCTTGGTTGTGACAGTTATGATAAGTAATAATTAACAGGTGCCGCTTCTTACTTCCTGTCAAGTATCTTCGTAGAGCAAATGATGTCCACGAGTTGGCAGAGTTTCAGTGGAGTCCACGTTACCAGATGTTTGATCTGTAGCACTTTCTGCTAAATATTGCCAATCCAGGTGTACAATATTGTCAAAAGACTGAGCTAAACGCTGCCCAGGAAGCATCTCACGCTGTTGCTGATTTTCATATCTATTGTACATTGATAAGCATTGATCTGAGTACTTCGTTGCAACCAAATTACGCGTCCTTATAAATTGCTCATGACTTAAAATTGGATAGCTTTTAATGGAGGATACACCCAGCTGATATTGTTGCTGATGACACGATTTTTTAATTGGATCATAAAGAAGATCCTTCCCACAATTATGCGCATGTTGGGTATAATGATTAAACTTGGGTGATTGAGACAAAAATGGTGAGGAATACTCGCTTTGGGATAACTCAGAATAAGCGGCACCGTGTCCAATTGCACAATGGCGCCCTACTACCGCCGATATTTCACTCATTGGTGTGAATGGATAATCCCTTAACGTTGAAATTACGGATGGAACCTCAACATTGTTTGGAAGGACGTCATTTTTGTAAATCGATTTGAGACTGACCTTAGTATTGTGATGTTTATTAATGTCCGTGAGGCATGCTTTTTCTACGAAGTTGAGTTTGGCCTTTGCTCCTCTAAATGTTAAAGCAGCGTCGTCGTAGGCTTTGGCAGGGTCTTCAGCTGTCTCCAATGTTCCCAGCCATATTCGAGCTGTTTTCTTCGGATCACGAATCTGGGCGCCCATTTACCCCATGGTCTCTGCCTTACTCCTCTGTAATTCCTCCTCCTTTGGTGCTGCTGCTGGGAATTGAAGTTTTGTCTGACATATAGATTGAGCTTGCCATTGTTCCTCTTCAATATCTCCTGCTGTGAGTGATTTATCTTCTGCCTTTTCTTAATACGGTTTTCTTCTGATTGGCATGAAAAGACAACAAATATAAGAAAAACATATTCATTTACAAGCTTTAATTCAAATCAATGATCTTCAAACAAAGTCAGTTATTAGACGGCTATAAGATCATGTTTCTTGATTTTTTTTGGGTTTGCTTTTCGAAACTTTTATTTTCTTGTGTGATCCGACTTGGATCATAAAAATTTAAATATTCTCAAACAATTCTAATCAATACCGTGTATAAAAAGGGATAAGGATTGGAGGGATTCTAGATGATTCGGTTGTTGGTTAAAGTGTTGTTGAGTCTGAGTTTTACAGTAGATAACACCGTGTAATTTATTTAATAATCTATTTAATATTGAGTTAAATTAATTTTAGAATAATAAAACTATTAAACGTTTTAAATAAATTTAGTTTATTATTATGGAAGTAATTATTTATTTTTATTATTTATGTAAATTTCGAATAAACTGTTTGAAGAGATTAGCATGCATAAATAAAAAAATTTGTTGTAATTGATGTTTTGAATTTTTGTGGTTGTGCATATTATATAATTGACTGAGTTTCTTACTTTTTGTTTTTCTATGAATAGTATTTTCTTTTATATAATTCAAAAAAATTAATTGATACTAGAGCAAGGTTTGGGTAGTTATTTTTTTGTTTTAGATCTATTTAAGAATTGATCATATCAACTTCTAACAGTCTTCTTATTTAAAAATTTAGTAAAAATGACTGTGATTATTGGATCATCAAGATGATGACTCTCTTGATAAGAAAAGACTTATGTAAGGTTGTAGGAATTGGTTATGATGAATCAACTCTTTCAGAGAGTATTCCAGCTAATGACATACAGTCTAAGAAGAAAACTAAGAAGAGAACTTACAAGTTTTGTTTCATATTCTAACTGCTCTCGATATGAGCCCATTTTAAAGAATTGCATATTCAAGGACAACCAAAGATGCCTAGAAGAATCT
>JARHVA010001147.1:1090000-1207500 GCA_037957365.1 Torreya grandis
CCAAAAAAAATATCATTAAAAAAATAAATCTTTTATGACTATTCTAACAAATGACCATTCTATGTAGCTTAGCATATTTAAAATCACCAACTTAAATAATTATAGACTAGACTTGATAAACAAAATATTAATTACTAATTAAATCTCAATTCTAGATAATTAAACCAAAAAATATATATTTGACTTACATAAATAAAAACTGACCTATATTGGAAATAGTAAAATGCACCAAATACAACTCATTGGTGACTCAGAAATTAAGTTCAACAATCATCCCTTCTTATTTCCACGTTATATATGGTTTGCCAAATAGAATTTGTAATACACAAGTCTTGATTGGTGGCAGATCATATGAAGAATGTTAATCTATAGAAACACATATATATTATAGAAAAGTTGATTCTAAATGCATAAAATGTCATAGGTAAGCTATGTGTTGAGATATATCTTGGAAAACTGGCTTCCTTCCATCCAAACGGTCATAAGTTTGATAAACACCTAGTGTAGTACCATATGGTAGAATGGCTGTTTGGTTTGGTGTGGACTGGGGGCACATCAAATGATATTAATGAGGATGGAAATCCTAAAGGCTGATTATAATGATGCTTATTAGATATATATGTAGTCAAAGAATACATAACTAGAATTCTTTGACAACTACACCATATAGAAGCCAAATGATATATACTGAGAATGGACTAAAGGTAATTCATTAATAGTTTAAGGATTATTGTAACACCTTTGAGAAGATATCTAGATGATGATATAAATCCAAAGTGGAAATTACAATATTAATAAGATTTAATGTAGCACTCTTATCTTCAAATATAGGGTGTGACAAAAACATCCTCACACTTCTCAAATAAACATATCAACTATGATATGAGATGATAATTATGGTTTAAATTTGAGAAAAATCAAAATTGAATAATACTTCAAATGAAATAAAAACTAATCTAAAATTGTAATTTATCTAGAATGATTTCAATGGTGAGAGATATGGATATATATAGCTTATTGAGATCCTAAAAATAAGGAATCAAAGCTATCTCCAATCTATGCACATATTATATTATCATATTTTGATAAGAATTTGTTAAAAATAATATCTAACAAACAAACAAAAATAAGTCATCATATTTCATTACATTTATTGATGTTTAATCAAGAAACTATTGGGTTTATTTTTTTAATAAAAAAGTAAAATATTAGATACATTTAAGAGATTTAAATCCCTTCTAGTGAATGAAAGTGGTTACATAATAAAGTGCTTAAGGACTGTCCATGGAGGTGAATTTAGTTAAAAAATATTTTTGAATTATATGGATTTAAATGGCATGAAAATACAACTCACAACTGCCTACATGGTTCAATAAAATGGTGTGGATGGAAGGAAAAATTGTATAGTGCTTGAAATGGTAAGGACCATGTTAAAAAAAAGGGATTAAAAAAGTCCTTAAGGGGTGATGAAGTTGGTAAAGTAGTATATATTCTTAATCAAGATCACATTATTGCACTTTAAAATATGACTCTATATGAAGCATGGTATGAAAAGAACCCTAATGTTAAATATTTTAATGTTTTTAGTTGTTTAGCCTACCTTCATGTAGCTGATTAGAAAAGAAAGAAGTTTTATGAAAAGATTGAGTCTTGAATTTTCATTGGGTATAGTGAATGAAATAAATTTTATAGGATTTATAATCCTATCACTAATAGTATACTCATGTCAAGAGTTATTATTAGTAAAGTGGGATTGTATGGTGTTAAGAAAGACAGAGTCTATATTGATAATTGTAAATATATTTTTATTGATGATATTTATGATTATATTTCTAATGATTAGTGTAATATTAATTAATTTCCAAGTTATAAAAATACATTTAGTAGCCCCTCATCTAGTGATTCTATTCCAAGAATTGTTCTACCTTCAAGTCCTAGTTCTTCAAAGAAGTTTAAAAGCTTGAGTGAAATTTATTAATGTACAAAAAGCCAAAAACATGAAAAAAGTCCAAGACACGAGATAGTAAATTATGTGTTATTTACATTATCTAGTTTTTAACCATAATTTTTAAAAGATGAATGTACTAATGATGTTTTGGTGCAACAAATACAAGAATAAATGGATTTCATTTATAATTATGATACTTGGGAATGTATAAAACATCCACATGATAAGAAGTGGATTGGTACTAAATGGGTCTACAAGACTAAGTATAATAGTGATGGTAGTGTTGAATGACACAAGGCATGTATATTTGTAAAAGGTTTAACTAAGAGATTTGGCATAAATTATGAAGAGACTTTTGCACCAGTTTTAGGATAAGAGACTATTTTAATGGTGATTTCATACGTAGCTCAAAATAGATGGAGCATACATCACATGTATAATAAAAGTGCCTTCTTGATTGGGTACTTAGAAGAGCAAGACTATATACAATAACCACAAGGTTTTTTAGGGAAAGGTACATAAGATCAAGTCTAAAAGTTAAAGAAGGCTTTGTATGGATTTAAACAAGAACCTAAAGAATTTTATGCTAGGATTCATGGATATTTTTAGTAGAATGGATTCAAAATAAGTAAGAGTGAGCCTACTCTTTACTACAAGCAAGAAGTTAATGACATCCTTATTAAAAGTTTTTATGTTGACAATTTTTTATATATGGGTAGTAATTCTAAGATGAAGGATGAATTCAAAATTACTATGATGAATGAATTTGAAATGAAATATTTAGGTGTCATGAAAAAAAATTGGGGATGGAGGTTCACCAATGTAAACATGACATCTTTATTTGTCAATTAAAGTATGCAAATGATATGTTGAATAAATTCAATATGGTTGATTATAAACTAGTCTCCACTTCAACCACTCATGAATTTATGCTATTTAGAGAAGACGGTGTGAAAAGAGTTGATGAGATAAGTTACATAAGTATTATTAAAATGTTAATGTTTCTAACTCACACAACACTAGATACTACATGTTTAGTTTCTCTTATATCAAGGTATATGTCTAAGCCATCTAAAATTAATATGAAAGCCACCAAGATGATTTTGACGTATGTGAAAGATAGTACTTTTTATGGTATTCATTATTATACTAATAAAAAGTTTGAAATTGTTGTCTTTAGTGATTCTGAATATGGAGGTAGATTTTATGATAGAAAATCAACATCTAGGAATTATTTTTTGACCAATTCTGGCTTAGTTAGATGGATCTAAAAGATGTAATATTTATTTACCTTTTCATCTATATAAGTAGAATATTTTTCAATCACTTCATTAGGTACACAAACATTATGCTCTGAATGGTTTTAGAAGAAATTGGTAAAAAGCAAAATCAACCTACAATGACTTTTTTTGATAATGTAATTATTATAAAATTAGCCAATAATCTAATTTGGCACAACATGTCAGATATTTTTTTATTTGTAGTACCATTATAAATATGTAGAAATTAAGTATATAAACACCAAGGAACATGTTGCAAATATCTTCCCTATAGATGTTTCAAAACTTTAGTTTCTAAATCTCTAAGATCAAGTTGTTAGTCCACTCAACATGAAGAGGGATAATGTTCATTAAAGTCTCATTGAGTCTAAACTATATATTAGATAAGATCATGTAATTTATTTAATAATTAGTTTAATATAAGTTAAAATATTTTTAGAATAATAAATCCATTAAAGTCTTTATATAAGTTTAGTTTATTATCATTCAAATAGTTGTTACAAATTTTTATTGTTTATGTAAACGCTGAATAATATATTTGAATATATTACCATGAATATTTTATAAATAAATTGTGATTGTCATTTTTTAAATAAGGGTAATGGGTAGAAGAATTTGAAGTAATTATATTTTTGTTATGAATTTTTTTGGTTATGCATACTGCATAATGGGTTACGCCTTTCTTGTTTTCTATCTTTTTATGAACAGTATTTTATTTTAAATATTCAAAATTCTTATTTGATGACTTTAAATTGAAGTAGCATCAAGAAAAATAGAGTAAAAAATATTATTTTCCTTATGAGGTTAAAACCTCTAATTCATGGAGAGCATAAATTATTAGTAAGTGTTTATAATAAATTAGTTGATGTGATATCAAAAAGTTTATAAGTGACCAAATAATTGTGTGTGTTATAGGGTATACTTTAAGAAACCCCTCCTTTAGAAAAGGTGTAAAAAATTGGCAAAAGGTGTAAAATACCTGACAAAAAAAATTATTTTTTGTGGCGAAAAAAATAGTTTACAAAGAAAAAATAATAATCTCCATTGGCGAATCATTCATAGTCTCTCAAATAATGTGTAAAATCTGGGTGAACTGTGTTATTTTAACTTTATCATTTACTGACACTTTCTCTCACAAGGGCTCATTAGTGCATTAAATCTCACAGAGTGCATGCCTTAAGGGGTGCTCTAGGAATGGGGTGGGTTCGACTTGTGGAACTTTGCGAGAGATATTTTCATACTATTATATCACGCATACATCCCTTCATGCAGCCTTCATACCCCCTATGATGTCTCCTTGAAATCTTGAAACCCTAAAGTATGGCTAAGTTTGAAACCTTGAAACCCTAGAATCTGACTAACTCTAAAATATGATAGGTTCCACCAAAACCTAGAATTCGCATTATAGCTCCTAGTGGTCTGAAACCCATCTCAAACATCCTGAAAGTATATAAATAAAATATAACTTAAAGTATAAGAAAATAGATGTCCATTATAAATGTAAACTTATACATTAAGTTATATTTTATAATGGACATCTAGTTTCTTATACTTAAATGTTTATTTTATTTGTATACTGTTGGGTTCAGAAAAAACAAAGGGTTATTCGGTCAAGTTCGACCACAAAAATTTGGTCCATGTCATTTGTTCGGTTTGAACCAAACATCAGCCATGTTTGGTCGAACATGGTAACTATGATTGAATGTCTCATTTCTATTTTCTTGAATTCGAATTTATACATATTACAAATGAAAGTGTGTTGGCGAAACGAGCTGACTCCTCCATGGTAAAATGAAATTGGGATGGTGAATTCTCCCATACTGCATGAAACAGAAACTTGAAACTTGGTGAACATTCCATAATAAGCATTACCTGGTCGGCTGTGTGAAAGGTGAATACCGCTAGGGAAAAACTCAAACGTAACATTTGCCTTGGCGATTACAATGTTAGGCAACCAGGTAAACCCAACAAAGCTTGGCGACCAGGAAACCATGGAAGGGCTCAAAAATCACCAAAAATAACACTGGCAAAATGTCAAATTTGCCAAAATATGAAAATTTACCACTATATTATATGTTGGTGTGTTAGAATAAATTTCTTAGACACACATTAGTTTTCTCTTGGCTTAAGCTGCTAGGGTATCATATACATTAAAAATGAAATGGATGGCCTTAATATCACATTACTAGGATGGCTAGGGTATTTATTCTTAAGATGGCCTTAATATCACATGAGTCTATATTTGGTCCATTAAGTCTAAAAATCATCTGAATTATTATCTATAATGTATTAATTAGTGCATCAAAACTTTTGGTTACCTATTGTCTAATACGGCTTCAATAATTTACTCTACCTGTCTCAGAGACAAAATCAAAACTAGAAGGGTCCATTCTTGATATTCCTTTCCTTGTTTATTTATATCATGGGTCATTTTTCCTATTGTTAATTAACTTACACCTTTAATCTTCTAATTTAAATTTTGAAAATAAGGTTAATTCACATGGGTAATCCTAATTCATACTATAAACATGAGGCATTATAAAATAAATCTAGAGGGATACACAAAGGGCATCTAGGAATCAAGTATGCCAATGAAAAGGTAGCATTAGTCAAACCATAGGTCAATATTAAAGATAATTTACTCAAATCTTATTTTGATTTATATTAATACATATTAGAATCACACATCTATCTTGATCTCTCTACTTAATCCATTCTACTAAAATATGGAATTATTATTTAGTAGTTGTATTGATCACATATAGGAAAGAGGAGGTTGAAACTCTTGCTCAGCCTATCTAAATACACAAATATAGCTATATGGAGGTTTGATTGTTAATATATGAGATACATGATTATGACATAAATTTGGTGGTTTTCCTAACTCCATTATTGTTCTTCTATGTTGGGGTATGTAGGCTAGTTGAAAGAGAAGATTTAGTCACCCAACATATTTCACCTTTCACATTTGTAAAGTTAAGGTAAAATCATAATATTAAAAAATCACAAGAAATGGAAACCAGAATAACTGGACTATGAAACCCTGCAAAGGGGTAGTGACATAAATACAAGACCAATGCCATAGATAAAGTAACAATGTGTTATGATTACTATGGTCAAACATGTATAATACTATAATTTACAACCATGGACATGCCTTACATAAGAATACAAGGATTATTATTCAAGATAAAATCAAAAATATTCAAACAAATCATAGTACACTTTGAATTTTATATAAAAATTGAGGTGCATATGTTTCTTAACCCTTTTATCTTTTCATTGGGTTTCTTTTACTTATGATTACACTAACTGAGGTTATTTTTATTATTACTCATCTTTATGTAAACCTGAATTTTGTATTTTACTTCTTTAATTTTAGATATACTTAATTAATAATGTATTATTTCTATTTTTAATAAAAACTAAAATTAAGCTAAGAATTAAGGTATGACGTCACTCTTATTTTGTTTTTACTATGTATCAAAAAATTTCAAGATTAAAAAAAATGTGTATTGTAATTTCATTTTGTGTTTGTTTAAATTATTTATTTATCCTTAGTTTTTTTTCATATAATTTTTTTTCATTGATTTTTAAATTAGAAAAAATAAAAAAGGTATTTGATTGTGTTTAATTTTTAAATTATTCATTTATATTGGAAAAGTTTTACAAATCATTTTCATGAATTAGTTAATAGAATATGAAAATAAATTACAAATCAAATTGAAATTAATCATTTTTTTTCATTATGTTGTACCATTTAGTTTTCATATTTTTATTATCAAATCCATCAACGTTGGTTTAGAGGGTCTTTAATTTGTTTAACACTCAAAATTCATTTTCAAGAGGAAGTAAAAAAGGTGTTTAGGTTGTTTTACATAATAATGTGTATCTAATAGGAGGTGAACAAGATTTTCAAGTTACTTTACATACTAGTCCATATCCAAGCTCGAGAGGGTATAAAAGTTACTGAAATCACTTTTGAGGTTCAGGCCCAAGAAAATGTTTTTGATTTTGAATAGGTTAAGACTTAGGAATATGTTAAATCAAAAGAGGAGGATAGTGGAATTGGTGTGCCCTTGTGGAGTCTTTGGGCCACATGAAAAATAAGAAATATGATACAAATGAATCTTTATTGATGGTTCATTTAGTTTCAAAAATTAATATTGAAACGTTAGAATAAAGTTAATATTAGTTGGATAGGATGTCATTGAATAACTATAAATCATTTGAGGCACCTAAATTCTCCATTCCAATTTTATCATATTCAAGGGAATGAGGAGACTAGATGGTGATAACTAACATAAGGAGAGGCATAGGTAAGAAGGTAATGAAATAATTTAATATGATCCTCAAATCCATTAAATAAAATATTATGGGAAGGTCACATTTTTATATTTTTATTTTTTTTTGTGTCTTGAAATAGGGTTAGAACATTATCAAGATATTTATGCAACTTGATTCATTTTTTGATAGTATAAGAGTCTTAATGGACTCAAATTATTCTATACTTATCTCCATCGTAAAAAGATGGGACCCCTTCAAAAATTGTAACCTTTACCAATTATTAGAAAAATATGAATATCCAAGAGGAAATTAAAAATATATGTAAGATGATGGCTCATGAAATGGAATATCATTGGTGATGTATGGATTCAACAAATTAAAAAATAGATGCGACAATAGTTCATACATCCATTAGTATGATTATAAGTTAAAAAATGGTAAGACTGATTTCATTAGAGAACTATTTGTTTATGCATGTATTCCACCTAAAAAATTAATAGGTCAATTCTGAAAACCATGAGAATGATCCACTAAGCATACTAGAATCATCTTCCCCTAATGGTTGTATTAAAATAAATATTCAACCTTACGAATTGAAAGCAAATTTTGAAAAAAATTAATATTGATTGGTCCAAATTTTGGAATAGATTATTTTTAATAAAATTAATAATTTCAATATATAAATTATCAGATTATACTTTAATTTCTTTTCGAGTTACATTCATTCCATATCTATGAGATGAATGTACTAACAATTTAAAAATGAGTAATTTAAGGCATTAATTAAAAGGAAATTTTATCCTATATATTGTGAATATGAAATGTATATTAATTATTAATAATTCAATTAAAAAATGAATAATGTATGGATGATTATACAATAAATTTTTTTAAGATGTGGATCCCAATAGTTAAAATTTTATAGACAATGATAGCATAATTAAATATGCTCCAATGATTCATAAACATGTAAAAGGCCCTATTTATTATCTTACGCCTAAATAAATAGATGATTTTTGATATAAAACTTAAAAATTTTAGATTTAAAATAAAAAAATTAATCTTCATCTTCAAAAACATTAAAAAAACAAGATGGGTGAAAAAAAATATTGAAAGATTAAAGTTAATCATAATGATATAACTAATTTTTCAAAGAAAGAAACTTAAAATCACATTGAGCATTGTGATTTTGATAACCATAAAAGGAAGAGTGTGAGTTATATTATTAAAAAAATAAAAAATAAAAAACTTATTTTTGAAAGAAAATATCTTGGTTGTAAATTTAATGTGGATAAGAAATATTATGGTACTTCATTTTGTTTAGATGTATATTTCAATCACAATATTACGATATTAAGATTTAAATTAAAAAAATAAAATTTAACACATTTCTCATTTTAATATAATAATTTAATGTTTATTTTAATCTTGTTTCTCAAAAAATAGTTACTCTAAGTGCACGACATACTTATTGATGTCTTGGATCAAAGGAATTTTTTGATTGGCATAGCTGTGGTTCACTTTACAAGCACAACACATTTGTTTGGTTCGTGACAAAAATTGGGGTCTCTTAGCATTCTAGGATTTTTGGTGGAATAAAATTGTGGGGAATAGATGTAACAGCTTGTGCAAAAGAGGGAGAGTAATAGAACCTATGAAGGGGGAGAGAAAAATAGAGGAAGTCTTTTGGCTATTTTTTTGGGAGTTGGAGCTCAAATTTACTACTGACTAGTATAGAACACTAGAATTTGTAATTCTTTTCATTTTACTAGCTTGAGAGTAGAGTTTACCACTAAAATTTGAGGCAAAACTTATGTGTATCTTAAAAAAGTTTTTTCATATTATTTTTTCCAATTTTTATTTTCCATTTAACATCAATTATGGCATAATTCAAAACTATTATCCACAATGTTCATATCATGTCTTAATTTTTAATGATTAATGTCAATTACTTGAAAAAATTTGTTTTATTTTCATTGAAATATTTAGACCATATAACATGAGAGATAAAGGTAGGATCTAATTGGAATCTCACTCTTTGTTCCTTAGTCAATTTGGTATCGTAGCCTCATTTCATTATGGGGACAGAGTGTTTCTAGAGGAGACTCAAGTGGTGTCTATTGGTAATATGTAAAAGATAAGTTCACACCATTATAGGTATGGCACATTGTGCAAACTTTGTTCAAAGAGGTCCAAGAGAGAGGACCTCATGTTGTTGATTTGGTAGAGATGATGAGAGTTATGTAGGAAAGTTTGGATGAAATGGAATTGGCTCAAGGGAAAGAATATATTGGTTCTAATGTGGAAAAAGGTGAAGAAGAAAAATATAAAGAATGTGAGAAGTAGTATATGGATAATGTGGCTAAGGCAATGTTTATTTGAGTGTTAGTAAGAATTGGTGGGAAGCAAAAAAATTATACACCATGTTATAATGGTAGCTTGAATCCCAAAGAGCTCATGGAATAGATAAAAATATGGATAACTAATTTTAATATGAATATATGGAGGAGCATAATAAGGTGAAATTTTCATGCATAAATATGAAAGGTCTTATCCCACTATGTTAGCACAATGTGCAGGATGAAATATAGAAAGAAAATAAGGAAAAAATCACGTCATGGTAAAGGATGTTAGTATAATTGAAGGATTTTTTTCCCCATGTCTTATAATTTTATTTTCTTCCAAAAGAATATAGAATTTTAGGTGGAAAGAGATGATTTCAAATGACTACACAAAATGACTCTATAGACTCATAATATTAGTAGGACATGATGAAGATAATCCTTAGAAAGTGGTGAGATATGCGAATGGACTACATGTTTCTATTCAATATGAAATCAATTTTTTAAACCCGTAGACCTTATAAGAACCCCATAAAAGCACATTGAAGGAAAGGTAAAATATAAAAAGGTAGAAATAACAAAACTATAGACATAGAGGATGGTCTTTGAGAGGATGAGGACATAATGTCAGTGGAAGATGTAAAAAAATACTATGCAAGTGAGTATTTCAAAATATCAAAATTATGATACAAGAGGAGGATAATCTTCAAGATGTATAGGTTCAGATAAATGAGGTACAAGTGAAGGTTTTCATGATAAATTCTCTAAATACAATAAGTATGATGGTCTCAAGTGGGAAGATTGTCTAGAGAAAAGTTTGAATAATGGTAAGACAATTTAAGGAAAAACTCATATAGGTTTTGGATATGAACAGAGCATTGGGTATCAACGTATTATGGAATATATGGAACAAGGAGAGGATATTTTTATTAAAAGAGTGTTGTTAAAACCATCCAAGGAGGTGAATGAACTGACACAACATAAGAATTTGTTCAAGACTATTTATAAACTTAGAGGCAAGTGTTTTAAAGTTGTAATTGATAGCAATATTAATAATAATTTTGTCTCTCAATAAAATGGTATAAAAACTCATGTTGATATGTTTAAAAAATCCTACACCATACAATTTTAGTTGGTTTTTTAAGGGGCATCAATTTATCTTGTGAATGAATAGTGCATAATGAAATTTTAAGTTCAATTATATAAGGATGATATTTTATGTGATATCATGCCCATGGATGTGTGTCATGTGTTTCTGAGTATGCCATTTCAATTTTACCATAGTATCATATATGGTGGATGAGAAAACACATATACTATGACAAGTGATAGTAATAAATTCACATTAAGTCCATTGAAGGATATTGGAGATGAGGTTGGCAATAGTTCAAATGACATGTTGGTTTCTAAAAAAAAGTTCTTGAAGGTGGTTAAGGATGAGGAGGAATATTTTTCATTGATTTCCAAACCAATATAGGTTGATATATTGACTATGGTAAGTGATTTTCCAATGGAAATTTTAAATATGTTAAAAGACTATGTTGAGATTGTAACTAGTGAATTACTTGATAGATTACCACTTGTTAGAAATATAAGCCACCATATAAATTTAGTACATGGAAGAAGTTTTCATAAAAATTAAGCATATAAGTTAACTTCCATGAAGAAAGATGAGATAAAGAAGAAAGTGAAAGAGCTATAAAGTAAGGGTTTGATACATCATATCTTTATCCATGTGAAGTTCTAGCTATATTTGCACCAAATAAAGGTGGGGAATGAAGAATGTATATGGATTCATGTCTAGTCAATAAGATCAACATTAAGCACATGTTTCCTTTGCCGAGAATGGATGACTTAATGGATTATTTGAGTGCATTATATTACTTCACCAAGGTTTATATGAAGATAGGATATCATCAAATCTATATATGATAGGCATATGAATGGGGTACCACATTCAAGATTGTAAGAGTTTCTTGTCATGTTTTTTAGATTATCGAATGCTCCAAGTATGTTCATGAAGATCATGAATGAAGTGATGAAACCATTCATTGGTAAGTCCCTAATTTTATATTTGGATGACATCTTGATTTTTGGTCATTCTAAGGAAGATCATTTGTAGCACTTGAAGTTATTATTAGATAAGTTGAAAGAGGAACATATGTTGATAAATATGAAAAAGTGTTGCTTCACGTTATATGAGATGATATATTTGGATTTTATTATATCAATAGAGGTGTTGAATATGGATATTGAGAAGGAAAGAGAAATTATTGATTGGCATTCACCATAAAACATGTTTGATGCATGAAGTTTCCATTGTTTGGTTAGATTTTATTATAAATTCATCAAAACATTTAGTTTTATATGCACACCCATCACAGAGACTACGAAGGGAGATATGAATATTTTTTATTGGAATAATGAAAAAAAGAGTGGTGGAATAGCAAGTGTTAGCCTTACCAAATTTTATAATAGTGTTCTATGTTGATTATGGTGCAAGCCAAACTTCCATATAGTAGTGATCAATTAAGAGGGTAAGTTGGTTCCTTGTTTTATTGATAAATTGAATAAATCAAAGAGGAATTACTCAATTTATGACTAAAAATTATATCTAATGGTACAACCTTTCAATAAGTATAAGCATTACTTATTTACAAAGGATTTCATGTTGTACATGGACAATCATGATTTAAAGTTCACAAATAGCCAATATAAGATAAATCAATGCCCTATGAAATGGGTAGGTTTTATTTAGATCTATTATTTTGTTTTGAGGCATAAGTTTTGAAATACTAATAAGGTGGTGGATGCCATCAGCAGGTGAGATTTAGTATTGAATGAGTTGAGAGTAGAAGTCACCATATTGAAGTCATGATAGAGGTGTATGAGGACTTGGATTTCTATGATGCACAGGTAGTGTGTAAGAATCAAATAGATACATATAGGACTCTATGGCTAGATTAGATGATATATTATGGTCTCTTTTCAAGAGATGGATGTTTCATATACTTAAAGGTTATATGTGATAGAAACTATTCAATGAGAAGCATACCAAAGGACCTATTGATAATTTTGCATATAAAAAGATGTTAGCATAACTAAACATTAGGTATTATTATCCAATAATGGACATGAATGTGATTAAATTGGTACAATGATGTTGAGTTTTTTAACATGTTAAAGGTAAAAATTAGAATGTTGGTTTACACCAGATATTTCCCATTATAGATAGAATGTCAGATGTGTTAACCATAGACTTTGTTCTTGGTTTGCCAGGAGTATGGTGAGGTAATGATTATATCTTCATTTTTTTTGATATATTTTCAAATATGGCTCACTTTTTGGTTTTAAGGAGTAGTGACGCTACACACATACCTAATTTGTGTTTTCAAGAGATTGTAAATTTGCATTGATTGCCTTAGACTATTATCTTAGATATAGACATGAAGTTTATTAAAAACTTCTAGAGGATACTTTAGAAGATGTAGGGAAGTTGATTAAAATTAAATTTATCATATGACTCCCAAATGAAAGAAAAAATAGAGATGGTCAATTTGATTCTTGAAAACTTGTTGAGATGTTTGGTTTGTGCTAATCATAATTAGTTTGACTTGATGTCCGCATAAGTTAAATTTTCATACAATGATTTAGTCAATGAAAGTTCATGTATGAGACCTTTTTCATATTGTGTATGAGAACAAAGCTAAACGGTTGTGTGAGTTGATAATTATGACTAAGATGAATATTATAAGTACATAGGGTGAATATTATACTCAACCTATATAGGAGGTGCATCAAGAAGTCAATAAATGACTTGAAGAGAGTGCTATAAAAAATAGGAACTATGTTTATTTGTACAAGAAATAATTGAGTTTTCAAGTTCGGTCCTTGGTGTTTTCACACTTGCATAAGGAGAAGTTTTCTAAAGGCAAATACAATAGTTTAAAATGGAAGAAGATTGGACCTTATAGAATTTTGAAGAATTTCCCAACTAGCATAAATAATATTGAGTTACTAGATAAAGTAGGCATTTCTTTTATATTCAATATAGATGATTTATACTAGTATATTGAATAGGAAATAATGGATAATTTTTATTTTTTATCTAACAATTTGAAGTAACAACTACCACAATAATATAAGGAATAAATGGAAGCTAATTTTGATATTTTAGCTTTCAAGAACACATGTGGATACAAGTACTATGAGTACTTGATCAATTGGAATGGTAGAGTAGAAGGTGATGCAACTTGAAAATAACACAAGGAGCATAAATTAGGTTCATGAGTGGAAGCTCATGGCCTTTTTCATCTACCATGATTTTATGATGCAAGAGCATCCTCCATGGATAAGCTATCATGTATCACCCAAATACAAAGTATTTTTTTCTTAATTGTATTCTAGCTATTTTTATTTGGTGTTTGGGTCCTTGTTGATTTTCACTTGCTTATAATTTAGCTATTATCCCAATGGATTATTTGTATTAATGTTTAAACATTATCCATCAACACCTCTATTGTTGAATTATGATTTTCATTGGTATTCTATTAGAAAATTACATTTCTCATGTAGCCAGAATTTTAGTCTTATTTAGACTTTTCATAGGTCCTAATGTGGCCTTTTGATCTTTACAAACATTACTTTCCATTCTCTATTTTTCTTTTGATCCAGTTATTATGAATTTTTTTCATGAAATCTTTTGGTGATTGGGGTTCACATCCCTATTAGAACATCATGCACTCCTACATAGTAATGTTTATGTATGAATTCTAAAACATGGTAATAGATTTTACTACATAATGGTAATCTATAAAGGAATGCTAAAATGGTCTTGACCTAAGACAAATGATTAGACATTAGAACTTGATAGAAATGCCTGAAGAATGTTTGGTATAGGAAAAAAATTTCATAGTGCCTTTAAATCCTTATAGGGTCTTGATCGAAGTGAAAAACATCATTGAAAACTCTATAGATGACTTAAATCTAAAAGAACATTACTAAAATGTTTTTTTTTTGTCTCCTCTGATCTATTTTGGTGTATATGTAGGTAGAAATTTTATTTTAGGTGTCTCTTGGCATTATTGAAGCTATGGTGGAAGAAAATGATGGAGAATAGATGTAAGACATAGTGGAAAAGTGGGAAAGTAGAAGAACCCATGGAGGTGGAGAGAATATGGGATAAAGTATTTGGGTTTATAATTTTGGATTGGGAGGGAAACTCTATTGGTGACTAGTATAGAAGATAAAAAGTTTCTATTTTTTTTTATTTTCCTATCCTAATAGTAGATAATACCACCAAAATTGTAGGAATAATGTGTGTGTGAGACCAAAAAGTATATATAAATTGATTCCTTCAAATTATTTTATGCATTTAATTTTAATTGTGGCATAATTCAAAACTATAATCCACTATGTTCACAAAATTGATTGAATTCTATCGATGAATGTCAATTGATTCATAAAATGTGCTTATTTTTCATTTGAAGGTTGAGACCCTGAAATACAAGAGATAAAGGCATGATTTAATTTTACTCCCACTCTTTGTTCCTACATCATTGGGTGTAAGTCTTAACTTTAACAATCCTCTAGCCAAAGATATCAAACTCACTATTGGAGATCATTTTGGGGAATAATAAGTTTATTATGAGATTCTTCCATTTAAGTAACAAATCTTTTTTAATTGAAGGGGTAGTTGTATACATTTTAAATGAAATAAGTTATGAAAATCGTTGATCACCTAAATCTTTTTAATACTATGTTATGCCAATTGACTAGTATTGGTGTGAAAGTAGATGATGAAGACAAGGAATTCACCTTGTTATGTACTTTGTTAGATTCTTAGGATAATAAAGTAAAAAAAACTAGCTTAAATAAATCTAATGAGTTTGATTACAATTCTATTATCAGAGCATTATTTTTGAGATGAGGAGAAAAACTAGTTTAGAGACATCTATGCCTAAAGCTATGGTTTCTAGGGTAAGACCTAAAGAAAGAAGGAAAATATCGAAAGACACATCTAGATCTAAGTCAAAATAAATGATAAGTAAGGCAAAGTGTTTTAAATCCTATAAATTATGACATATTAAGAAGGATTGATGTAATAGGAAGAAAGGTGAAAAGAAGGAACATTTCACCAAGGAAGCAAATCAAAGAGAAACACATGAAGGTATGAATTATGAAGTTTTATCTATTTTTATTTTTTCTTCTTATCATCATGACTGATTATTGGACTATGGGGTTATACATCACATGTGTCTACATATGAGTTGTTTCTGTATTTACTAAACCTTTAATGGAAGTTTTGTTCTTATGGTTAATAACATTTCTTATAATAATGAAGCAATTAATATCATTAAGATAAAAATGTTTGATGGTATGGTGAGGACTCTAAAATAAATTAGATATGTACCAAAATTAAAATGGAAATTGACTTTTTTGACTAAATTATATTCTTGTGGTTATAAGTTCATAAGTCAAGGTAGAGATCTAAAGGTGTCTAAGAGTGCCTTAGTTGTAATGAAGTATCTAAAATTTGGGAACCTTTACATATTATGAGGTATTGTATATATCAATCAAGCATCTATGATATCTAAAACAATAAAAGATCCTAGTAATCTATGGAATCTACATTTGGGCCACATGAGTGAGAAAAGGTTAAAGGTACTAATTTTTTTAATTTACTTCCTAGTCTAAAATCTCTAGATTTGAATTTATTCAGGCACTATGTTCATGGGAAACATATTAGATGGAAGTTTAAAGTAGGAAGTCACGTAAATAAAGGTATTCTTGAATATATTCATTTTAATATTTGGGGCCTAGCATTGATAATTTCATATAAAAGAACATTATATTTATTTACATTTATATATCATTTTTGTAGAAATGTATAGGTATACTATCCTAAAAAATATGATATTATTAATGTATTTAATCAATTTAGAGCATTTATTGAGAAGAACACTAGTAGATCGATCAAATTTTTAAGAATAGATAATGAAAGTGATTTCATATCATTAGATTTTTGTAACTATTAAAAATAATATACAATTACCATCTATACACCAAAACAAAATGCGGTTGCTAAACACACAAATAAAATGATTCTATAAATAAGAATGAGAGTGTTTAAGAATGTAAATTTGGATAAGCATTTATGGGTAGGAGTAATTTTTACATCTTGCTATCTGATAAATAATTCACCATGAGTTACAATAGACTATAAGATTCTTGAAGAGGTATAGATAGACCATCCATGTGATTATTTAGATTCGATATTTTTTTGTTATAATGTTTTTACTCTTACTAATAAAAATGATTGCTCAAAGGTACACCAAAGATCTAAAAATTACATATTTATTTGATATGGTGAAGGAGATGGTGTTAAGGGATAAAGAGAGTGGGATCCTACTACCCATAAAACCATCATTAGTAGAGATGTAGAGTTTAATGAAACTGTTTCATAAAATTAAATTATAAAATTAATCAAACCAAAAACTATCAAGAACAAGAAAATTACCAATAGACCAAGATCTTGAAAACAATAATTATAATTGATTGATATTGATTTATTCCAATAATTATGAACCCAAACCATCCTTAAATAAGCCTCAACTCAAAAATTAGAGTTTACATGTAAAATTCAAAAAAAAAAAAATCCAAAAAAATGCCTATTTTTTAAAACTCTCAAATATCCCAAAAATATCATAAATAATGTAATTACACTATAGGATGAAACTAAATGTAAGTTGATGTCTGGTTCTAAAAATATACAATTTTTTAAAATAGAAAAAAACCCCAAAAAATAATTAAATCACAATTTCAAACCCTCAGATGATCATGTACAGCCTCCAAAAAATAATAAAAATATTGCTAGGTTGATGCAATGACCTAATATAGTAATAAAATTTTCAATATATTCATTTTTGGCATCTAAAATATTTCAAACAGAGTTACGGGTCAAAACATATGGCCTTTAGAAGGTTGGCCTATTTTTATACATCATTCTTCTCTGGTTGAAAACAACTCAACTCCTACAATTTGGCCTAATGATACTGCTTCAATTTGTCTTTATCAATCTTCTTTAGCTCTCATTATGTAATCTAATTGTTGTCTTCTTGTTGCAATCCTTCCCACTACACTAAATACTCGTTATAATTACCTTGCCTTGTGCTCATTGTTTTCATATCCAAAAACTATACTATTTCTTCTTTCTTCTTCTTTGGAACTTACTACTCCTAATTTAATTCTTCATCTCCATCATCTTCACCATCTCCTCCATGAAATTCATATAAATATAAAACATTAAATACTATAGAATATTGAAATTATATGTTAAACTCACTTAATAGGCATTATCATTGCTTTTCTTCACAATTTTGCATGCTTCAATTTCATTATAATTTAACTTATTGTATGTGACTTCTGGAAATCTCTCTTTCATTAAGTAAACCATTACCAACTCTCTTAAAAATACCTTGAATCTTCTTTTAACATCTGCTGCTACTTTATATTTTTCATTTCTCTCGTATAACATACTTTCTACTCCTTACAACTGTTGCATATGCTCTGTAAATGTTTCTACATAATCACTAATTTGATCTATAATTAAAAATTATACCAAATCTAAAATACCCATAGGATTTTTCCCATAAATAATTTGAAAAGGTGACTTTTATATTGATCTATTCACTAAACTATTATATGCAATCTTAGCTTGTTGTAATGCCATGTCCCATTGCTTTCGCTTCTATCCCACTATTCATCTCAATAAATTTTTTAAGCTCTTATTCATAGCTTCGGTCTGTCTATATATTTATGGGTAATATGCACTACTGAATTATAGATTAGTACCCATCTTCTTCGACAGTATCTTCAAAAAACAACGTAGAAATTTTATGTCCCTATTGGAAGTAATAGTCTTTAGAATACCATGCAATCTCACAATATCTATAAAAAATAATTATGCAAATTTAGTGGCATCATTAATTTTATTAAATTCAATGAAATGAACCATTTTATAAAATTTGTCTACAACAACAAAAAATTAATCATTACCTCTTTGTGTGTTTGATAATCCCAACATAAAATCTATACTCAAATCTATAAATGGCTTTCTTGGAACTGTTAATGACATGTAAAGTCCAGTATTTTTTTCATGTCCTTTAGCCACCTGACATATTCTACACCTCAAAACATACTTTATCACATCTCTCTTCATCTTTGGCTGAAAATAATTTTCCTCTACCTAAGCTATTGTTTTCATCTTACCAAACTATCCAGCCAAATTTCCACTATGTAATTATCTTATTATATTATATTATAGAGACCCAAGTAGAATGCATAAGGGTTTCCCTTTGAAGAGATAACCTTCTTGTATAATATACTCATCATGAGTAACATCTTTCCCCCTGTTAATGGATTCTTGTACTATTCAACTATCTTGCCAAAATATAGATCAATATCTTAAAATTCTTTGATAACTTTGAATCCAACTACTTCAATCATCATAGTAGTTAATAATGCTACCCTCCTTATCAAAGCAACAACTACCTAATTTTGTTTTGCTTATTTATGCTTCAACACAAAGGTATACCCTACAAGAAAGGAACCCACTTTGCATGCCTACTATTCAACTTCTTTCATGTATTTGCATGCTTCAAATCCTTACGATATATAAATAGGATAAAATCCTTAGGCATCATATAATGCCTCTAATGTCTTAATGCTTGTATAATTTCATAAAGTTTAGCATCAAAATTACAATACTTTGTCTTTATTTCATTCAATTTATTACTAAAATGTGCTATTGGCTTTCCTTCTTGACTCAACATAGCACCAATTCCTACAAATGAAGTATCGCAATCAATCTCAAACACTTTGTTAAAATTTGGTAATGCTAAAATTGGTCTTTTTTTAATCTTCTTCAAAATTTCAAAACTTTTTCTTGCCGCTCTAGTCCATGTAAATTCTTTCCCTCTAATGAAATCTATTATTGGTGCCACAATACTACTAGATTTTTTAATAAATTTTCTTTAAAAATTTGTTAAGCCATGGATGCTTCTTACCTCTATAATGTTTTCTAGAACAGGCCACTCAAAAATCTCCTTTATCTTTTCTTCATCTATTTTCACACAATCTACTAATACTATAAATCCTAAAAATACCAAAATATTCTGCATAAATCTGCACTTCTTCAAATTTGCATACAAATTCTCCTTTCCTATAAAATCCATTATGATTCTCAAATGTCATAAGTGTTCTTCTTTAGTCTTATTTAATATCAAAATAAATAGCCACAAACTTACCTATATATTCTTATATCACTGTATTCCTCACCCTCATAAATGTGCTAGGTGCATTAGATAATCCAAATGGCATCACCATCCACTCATATAAGCCATCCTTAGTCTTGAATGTAGTTTCCCACTCATCTCCTTCAAAAATTAAAATATGATAATAACCACTCCTTAGATTAATCTTGGTAAAATATTTTTCTTCTATAATCACATCCATGATATCATCTAAATGAGGTATAGAAAACCTATACTTTATTGTAATTATATTAATTGCTCTATTATCCACACATATTCTCCATCATCCATCTTTCTTTGAAGTTATCAATGCTGGTGTTGCACATGGACTCAGACCATCTCTTCATACCTTCTTCCTTAGTAATTCATTAACCTGTTTATTTAATTCTACACATTTTATTGGACTCATCATATAAGCTTCTTGGTTGGGTAGAGTTGATTATGGAATCAAATCAATTTGATTTTGAATAGCTTTCTTTTGTGGTAAACCATCTCGTAACTCATCATGCATAAAATCTACATATTCTTTAACACTCTTCTTCCTTCTACTAGAATTAGCACCATTTTTCTTTCTTCATTATTTGCTACTAATGCATAATAATAACCTACTACCTTCATATCTTGGATAAATTGTCTGGTAGAGAGCATGATTTTTGTCTTATCTTCCTCTTTAAGAGGTAAAAAAACTAAATTTGTACCATTAAATTACCACAATTTTCCTAATAACACATGACATGCATCCATTGGAATAACATAACATCGTATTTCATCATTATAAGTTTTTCCTATAGAAAAATTGATTAAACACCTTTTATCAATTGTAACCTCACTCCCTTTCTTAAACCATGAAATCCAATAAGGGTTAGGATGATTTTCACATTGTATATTTAGTTTTTTAACCATTTATTAGAAACCATATTTTCATAACTACCACCATCTATAATTACTTTGCATATCTTTCCACCTAAATTACATCTTGTTAAAAAAAAATTGATTGCAATCATGAATCACCACCTTTTTTATTTTAAACATATTTCTTCCTTGGAACGATCATGGTTCTTCTCATCATGAGATTATCTCTAACATCTGGTGGTGCAACTTCAGTGTTTTACTCTTTTATTTCAGCCTCAACTAGGTTTACTCTTGGGTGATCTTCTTACATACTTTCTTCATCTTGATAGTGTCAACACTTAAATAGTACATACCGTTCTCTTCCACATCTATAATAGACATAAGATCTACGTTGATTCAAAAACCATCCTCTAGCATCACCATAACCTCATCCTCTCTGAAATCCTATTCCTCTTTATTTGTGTCAAAACCCTTGCCTATTATCATCTTGCCTTTTTGCACCACGTGATGATTCACCTTTAATTATATTAAATCCAACTTTGCTGCCATCAAACCAACCCTATCCAATTATTGGAGGCGATCCACCTCGTTTTAGACCAATAGATGTCCTTCTGAAGTTTTGTCTATTTTGTTTTCCTTCTATCTTCAAAGCTAATTGATAATCCTCCTCCATGTTAAGTATTTTATGCATGATTAATTAATTTTGAATAGAAGATTTTAAACTATTTACATACCTTATAGTCATATACTCTTATATTTCATCATGCTCCATTCATATGGATAGATTATAAAATTCATCTATATACTCTTATATACTATGATATTTTTACCTCAAATTTTGAAATCTTTTATATAAGGTTTGTGCATAATTCACAAGAATAAATTTTTACCTCAACTTCTTCTCCATCTTTTTATACAAATTAATCTTCCCTTTACCTTTTCTCTACCTTTCTTTCTATATGTGATCCGACTAAACCATTGCATGACCTTTTAATTTAATGCATGTAAACTTTCCCTTCTTTTCTTCTCTCATAGTCTTCCACTCGATGATCTTCTCTATGCTATTCATCCAATCTATCAACTCTTTTGGTTTTAAACTACTTCCATAATCTAGAACATCAACCTTGATTCCTTCATTTCTTCCTTCTAAAGCTCAAACCATCATCTGTTCCATCGATGGTGGTTGCTCCTAATGTTCTTCTTGTAGAGCTTCTTCATTATGATCGTTGTCTTCCTTATCATCACCTTTCCTTCTTTGCTAATTGGTGATAAACTTTTTTAATTATTGAAATTACCTTTGTAGCTCTTTTATAGTCTAGTTCATCTATGCAACACCTTCTCATATTCTTTCTATTCTTTACTACTCCAAGATTTGAACTAGTTCTGATACCAAATAATGAAAATTAAAACTATAAAGAACAACGAACTTAACAATAGTCTAAAATATTGAAAACAATAATTATAATTGATTTGTGTTAATTTCTTATAATAATTTTAAACATCAACCATGCTTACATAAACCTCAACTCAAAAATTAGAGTTTACATGCAAAATTTAAAAAAAAAAAACTAAAATCTAAAAAAATGCTTACTTTTAAAAACTCATAAAATATCTCATAAATCTCCCAAAATATCTTAAACATTATAATTAGAATATGGGATGAAATTCAATTGAAATTGATGTTTGGTTATAAAAATATATAATTTCTAAAAATTGAAAAAGCCTAAAAAATAATTAAATTGTAATTTTATAACTTGAGATGATCATGTACGGCCTCCAAAAGAAACTAAAAACATTAATAGGATGGTAGAATGATCCAAGAGGCAAAAATGTTTTTAATATGGTCATTTTAGTATGTAGAGGAGCTCAAACGGACTTATGGATCAAAAGTTATGGCCTCCAGAAGGCTGGCCTATTTTTTCTGCATCAAAAACGAAACAAAAATAGGAACTAGAACATCAACATGTCAAGGTTGAAATTTAACAATTGTTAGATTGAAAACACAAGAATATTCATTTGATTTTTTATGGTGCAGATGGTGAAGATGTTGAATATTTATAGAAACTTGAGGAAACGCCTTAGTAGTCAGATTGGAGGTCAGAATATGAGGAAAGACCTCCATATTGAGTTTGAAGATCTACATGGGTCAAAGAACCTCCTAGTAAGTATAGTCCCAATATTTTAATTGCTTTGATTTCTTATGATGGGAAACCTATTTGTTATCAAGAATCATTAGAATATGTGTATAGCCAAATAAAAAGGGCAATGCATAAAGAAACGGAATCTTTTGCAAATAACATGTCATGGGACCTAGTAGAACATATAAAAGGTAGAAAACTTGTTGGGTACAAACGAGTTTATGAATGAAAGATAGGAGTTAATGGAAGGGTTGAAAGGTACACGGTTAGATTTTTGGGAAAATTATTTGGGTAAATAAAAGGGCATTGTCTATCATGAAATATTATCACCAATTGTTAAACTTGTTTCAATTTGAGTTGTCTTAGCATTAGTGGGTTTAGTTGATTTGTAGTTGGAGTAGTTAGATGTTAAGACATCATTATTTAATGGAGATTGAACAGAGGAGACACACACACACACACACACACACACACACACACACACACACACACACACACACACACACACACACACACACACACACACACACACACACACACACACACACACACACACACACAAACACACACACACACACACACATAGAACAAACTCAAGGGTTTTGTAGAAGATAGAAAAAGGGGATTTGTTTGCGAGCTTAGGAATTCATTGTATGGCCTTAAAAGTGTCACCTAGGCAATGATACAAGAAGCTTGATTCCTTCATGACAAACTAGATGTTTTTGAAGAGTGAGTATGACCATTGTGTTTACTTCAAGTTTTTTTACAATGGTTTGTTATTTATATTAGCATTCTATGTTGATGATATACTTGTAGCAATTGATAAAATGGAATAAATCAACATTTTAAAGGCTCACCTAGCTACATAATTTTATATGAAGGATCTAGGAGTAACACAACAAATATTAGGCATGGAGATACATAGAGATTATAAAAATGGTAACCCTTGTTTATCAAAATATAGGTATTATTTAAAAGTTACAAACCATATTTAGTATGATGTATATGAAAATTTTTAGTGTCCCTTAAAAAATCCTTTGGTCAAAGAGATTGAACTTATTTTTGCAGATAATTTTTGGGTCCAATAAGCTTATTATGATAAGTTTCCATTCAGTTGTAATGGTTTGCAATCCTAAGGTCATTTGTGGTTAAATTTCCCCTATCAGATAAGTCCCACAATCCTTATGCTTTACCCTTCCTCAAACCCAATCTCTCTCCCCCGCTCCTCTACCTCTGCATCTCCCACCTTTACAACATCATTCATATAAATGGATCCATAAATCTTAGTCCCATCCCCTTCATTCCATTAAGGTTTTGGATGAGGTTGATGTTTTAGACCCTAAACTTACTATGGACTTTCTAATTTCCCCATATATGTTGTAAACTCAATCTCAGATTCTACCCCACTTCCAATTTTTCCATGATCACTTCCAGTCACCTCCCTCTCCTTAATGCTTGTTTTGTTCATCCTCTCATTTTTTTGGGTAAACTCCTAAAGTATTTATTTTGACTTTTGACTTTTTTTATGTTCATAATACTCTTGCAGGGAATTAAAAGTTGGGGATTGAAAAATTTATTAATCCTTATAAAATTGTTCATGGTAATCAACTCAAATTGTCTCCTCTCACTATAAAAACTCCAAACCTAGACAAAGGAAGAGGACAACTTTTAAATTCTACTCTCAAAGATTCGACACAAGTAGTCTCTAAGGCTCTCTTTAAAACTTATAATTATAAAGAATAGAATATTCTGAAACTATGAAAGGGGAAGAGCCATTCGAAAGAGGAATGAAGGGGAAGAGTCATTCGAAAGAAGAATGAAGATCTTATATTAAAATTTTAGGTGTATGGGATCCCAAATGAAGGTTACTTAAATTACAACTTCAAATCTGAATCACATTTTTAGTCTTTATTTAAGAAACTAAACTTTCTGATGTTGTGTGTCTAGATAACTACTCCAGATTATTCAAAGTATTTGCCTCATTTTCAATGGAGATGAGGTCAATAACATGGCCTTTGTGTCTTGATAAATATTTAATTAATTTTTCAATTTTGGAATATATAAAAAATTAATTCTTCCTTAATATTTTAGGGCTCAATGAGAATGTCTTTATTCGTTTTCAATTTGTATTCTCCTTAAATCCTAGTTGCTAAATAGTTAATGTGGAAGTAAATAATATTTGTTCTAAAATAATTTGATGATAAACATATTATGTTAGTTAATGATTTCAAAGTTAGATTTTCAGAAATCATGATAAAAGAGGTGGGATTTAGAAAAGTAGTCAATCTCAATGAGATTTCATTAAATTTTTGAGTGAAAACAATTTTTCGGACATTAAACTTAAATTTTGATCTTTTAATTAGGCTAATAAAATAGATATTTTTGATAACATTTCTAAATGAATTAACATATTTATAGCCTCTAATAACATTTAAAATCTAAAATGGATCATTCACTCCTATGTTAAAAGCCTTAGGATCTAACCATTTACCTATTTCTATCACTATCAAAAGAGACATATATCCTTTTGGAATGCCCTTCAGATTCAAATTAATTTGGGTAAAAAATCCAAATTTTATCTAACTTATATCACTTGTAAATGCTTCTAGAGATAGCACCGAGATGTTAAATGTAGCTCATAAGATGAAAAATGTAAAGCAACACCTTTCGAAATAGAATAATGAAGTATTTGTGAGAATACTCAAGAACAAATATGTCAATGATTATTATATTAAGAGGAATCACATCCAATTATGGGTTTGTCATAACATAACCTTGCCTCTCATAGGTAAACCTATGAACAACCCTAAACTCAATTTTTATAAAAGATGAGATTTTAGGGAAACAATGATACAGAGAGTGTTGACTTATAGAAGGAGACTAGAACATAAGAATATATCACTAGCACACCCAATATACTCATAGTTATAACATGATATCAAAACATAAAAATAGAATTGCTCCTTATATTAAATATTTGGATAAAGATTAAAAAAAGGAGGCAACTAATTTTATTGAAAACTTCATAAAGGACTCCTTCTCGAATTTTATTTTTGAAAAACAAAAATTTGGGTAAGGATATTAACCTCTTCAAATATAAAGTTTTTTAATCCATAGTTTGCTCTATAGAAAAAATAAGATAAATAATTTTTTTATTCCTTTTAGGTTATTTTGGTTTGTCTAAAATATTTATTATTCTTTTTATTTATTAAATATATTATTATTACACGTTTAGCTTCAACTTGATTATGTGTAATAAAGAGGTTAAGTGATTCAGAGGGTGAGTTCAACCTAGAGTTCAACTAAGTTTGACTGTGAGTTCTGGTATGAGTTACATAGTGAGTTACACTCATTCTCAAAAAAATATTTCCTATGAGTTAACTCTCCCTACTAATTTTATGTATTACTCTTCACTAGGGCATTATAATATATTATTAAATTAATGCACATCTTCTTGCATATTGCCAAATACAAAAATGGTCATTGTTACCAAAATATTGTGTTGTCACTCTACCAAAAAATTTCCTATTGGAAATTTCTTACAATCTTCATATCAAATTCTTGGGTATTACCCTCTTTAATGGTAAATCAAATAAATAAGTTTTTGGTAATATGACCACAACATTAAACTATAAACTGGCTTATTGGAAAGTAACAGTGTTATTTTTGGTAGGGAAATTGAATAAATTCTAGTCATTATTCATGAAATTAAAGCATATATAATGTGAGTCTCAAGAATTACAATTAGCATCAAATCTAGAATAACTAATATTATGAAAAACTTTAAACGTAATATTTATTTTAATCCTAATCAAATTGATTTAATGAAATAGGAAAAGTTTTTATTAAATAAATTAAGCATTGGGTCAAGAATCAACAATTTGTTCCAAATGAATGGAGATCTAGGAGAAAAAATTCTATGAAGAATTTCTTTTGATAATTAAGGAACTCAAATAATCAAGATATTTAGAGAGTATCTTTATAACATATAATATATGGCCCTTATTTTAGTATGGATCATTGGATGTTTGCGTCTCACATACAAAATTTTCTTGGAAAAATCCAAGTCTTATGTAGTGACCCATTTCTCCAAAATTATTATTTTTTTCAAAACCTTCCTTAACTTTTACCATATCAGTATCTTAAGGGAGTCATCTATATTTTAATAGATTTGAAATCCTTCCAAAACATTTCAGTGAAACAAGTCTTCAGTAAGTTGATCTTTACTTTTAATACACATTAATGGCATGTGGAAAACACATGGATCTCTTGAGAACTTCCTAAGCCTAACATTAGTCTAGGGTTTTTGATGAAGAATAAATCTCTTTTCTAGGAAAGACTACAAAGGATTGGTTTTAAGGGGCCTTCTTAATGTGAATTATGTAAAAATACTTTTGAAATCCAAAACCATGTCCTCCTTAATTACTTTTTCCCCTATAGAATTTGGCATTGGTTATTTAATAAAATGAATAGCCTTTGCATATCAATTAGTTCTATTAAGGATATTTTCATTATCTAGATAGAAAAAGGAGGGGATGAAATTAGAATTATTTTGGCAATAACTCCTTCTCTAATCATATGGACCTTATAAAAATAAATAAATAATAGTCTTTAAGAACAAGTCCCTCTCTAAAGAATTTCTCACTCTTAAAATTGAATTGCTCCATCAAGAGGCTTTTAAGGCTAAAGTACCACCTCCTAATAATAAAATCACTTTAGAGTATTATCATATTCTTTCTAAATGTAATTTAATGAAAATACCTCTTATATACATTAATTAACAAAATTTTACTCGGTTCTTTCAATCCTCCAAGTGAGAATTACGTAAAGATAAATTTTGATGAGACATACAAAGGTAAATTGGATATTTATGGAGGATAAGACATCTTCAGAAATCATCTGAGATAAGTGACTTCTTGTTTTTCTTTCAAAATTCCATGGTTTTCAAATAATTAAACTATGTAACTCTTCTTCAAGGATTGACACTATTTACGAATGGTGATTTTCTCTTGATTATAAACATTCATAAATAAAGAATCCCTGATCACTGGAAGTTAAACTAAATCATTATTCATACATCATGCCTTTCCTTTTTTGTGGAAATTTCTTCCTCCCACAACTATTATGACACTAACTCTCCATGATATTTTTTTGGATAACTTTGAATCTCTTCACCTTGTTTTTAATAATGATTTGAATTATCAAGGCCCCCCTCCCTAGAAATAATGAAAATAATTAATCATAAAAGACTCAATGCACTAACATCCTCTCTTTCATTGCAAATGCCATAGAATCAATTGGTGGTCTAGCTTTTGAGTTTTAGCTTTAAAAGTCTTTGGTGTTCCTCCCTGTTATGGATTCTTTTATCAATTATGTTTGATATTATTTGATAACCTAGGGATTATATTATGCATTTTCTCATTGCTGTTATTTTAGTAGTATTCTTTGTTCTATAATTGTAGGACATTTTGTGACTGGTGAATAAGGCTTATGGTATTGGGTATTTCCTACTTTCTGAGAATGGTTTCATGGTGATGCTTCCCTCTAACACACCTATATTGATCTAGGATGTCAATATTTTACATTTGATTTCTTTATATTCTCTTGCGATTAGATTGTTGGAATTGTAGTTGTTTGGGATATTAAATTATTGATCATCTCTATTTGCCCTCTAAAGGTTTATTTTTGGGTTCTTGATTTGGTCTGCTAGTAAGATCCTTTTATAACATCAAGTTCTCTAATTCCTTTATTATCATATATGAAAAAATAAAGTTCATTTCCAATAATTAATTAAAAAATATTGAGGACAAAACATATAATAATATTAATAATTACTCATAATTAATTAAAATAAAAAGTAAAACTATAAATAATCAAATAATACAAAGCAAAAATTAAATTTGATTAATACTAATTAATTTAAAAATATATATATATTATACGTCTTGATACTCATGATTTTTTGAATATATATATATATATAGATACGAAAATAGTTAAAAAGTATTATTTGATAGTGATGGGATAGCTACACCATCAAATGGAAAATGAGTTTAAGAAAAAATATATGTTATCTTTACTACACAAATTATTGATCAATACTAATGAGAATAGTTATTTACTTTTCTTTTATGGATAATAAATACATTAAAGTGGTTTTTACAAATCAATTTATTTAATATATGTGAATATGCATAAAGAGCATAAAAATTTGGAAGAGTTTTTCCTTTAATATGTAGAAGTTTCGAGGACCCCTTTGGAATGATAATAAAAATAAAATTGTGCATAGAATTTAAATTAAAAAATGAAAAAAAAAAATAGCTCTCTTCAAATTGTGCATAGAATTTAAATTAAAAAACCCAAAAAAAAATAGCTCTCTTCAAATTGTTTATATTGGAAATAATTTGTGAGAGAAAATTAGGTAAAGAATAACTTTCAATCTTTGTGATAGATGTAATACATTCTATTAGTTTTTCATGTCATTCTCCTATTATTTTTATCCGTTAAATGATGCTTCTTGTAGAACATGTATTGTTATACAAAGACCTGAAATAGATAAACATCAAGAATTGTTACCCTCTCCGATGGATTGATGCTCTAATGGATAAAATTTAATATTTGAATTATTTAATAAAATTAGGTTTGATATTATGGTATGACAAAGAGAGGATCTAAACGAGGATATATACAAAATGAAACTTTCGATAAGGAACAGATTTTAAGAGTCGATTACATTTCTTCATTTAAGTTATGTATGGTTTTATTTATAATTTGGTTACTAATTTTTTTAAGGTTATTTATAAATTTAACATTATTTATTTTCATAGTTAAAATATATAAATATATGTTTTAATAATTGTTTTTAATTATAATCGTGTAGAAAAAATAGATCCAATTTTTTTTATATAATTATAATAAAAAATAATTTTTATTAATATCAAAATAACTTATGAAAACACTAATATTCATTTAATAAATAATTATGATGAACATTTAACGCATTTTAAATTCTGAGTTTTATAAATTTGATTAGAGAATGAGTAGTCGCTATATATAGGAAGAAATTTCAGTTTGAACGAAAATTGCTTATCTATTTAGAAAAGGTGATAAGAGAGTTTTTATGAATAGGTTTTCTTAAACTATAAGTCTTATTTAAATAGCTTAAACCTATAATTAATGAAGGATATTTTAAGACTATTTCTTTCTCATATATATATATATATATATATATATATATATATATATATATATATATATATATATATATATATATATATATATTTATATATTTTAAAATACATATGTTTTTATTTAAAAATTTAGTAAATATATTTTTATAACATTAATTTATAAGGAATTTTAAAAAATTAATTTTGGGAAAAATATGTTTTAAATTATTTTTGGTAGACTTGTTAATAATATTCGAAAGACTAAACTTTTTTGTGAAAGGTCTTTGAAAATTGTCAAACAATTTCAAACTTATTCTTTTTGGTTTATACTATTGAATTGTTGCTTTTGAGTCCGTTGTGAGACCACGATGGGTCTTTGTTTCTTTAATTTTGCCTTGTTGATTACTTTGAGTGTTCTAGGTAGTTACTTTGTTTGTTTTAGGTCCCATGGGGATTTTGATGATTCTTTTAAAGATCTGGACCTCTTTCTTCATTTGCCCACTATGGCTTTTGGTCTAGCCAAAACTAGCTAGCTTCCACATGAGCTAAAAGTGGTTTTTAATATTTTCCTTATGGTTTGGGGGCCTATTTATGATCCACAAGGTTTGAAAGACTATCTCAATTTATATTTAGATGTGATTTTTTGGTTTCAAGTCTTGTTGGGGACCGAATACAACATTTTGTCCCTCATTGATTTAGGGGATCTAGACCTCAATTTATGTATAGGTTGGTTCCCGATCTAGCCAAAATCGATCTATAGGTCCTCAGGGGATGTTGATGGTTATTTTGAGATCTAGGCCTCTTTCTCCATTACTCCGGGCTAGTTTTCAGCCCAGTTAAAAATAGCTAGTTCTCACACCAGTCAAATTTTTTTACTACCCTTTCCACACTGTCATGGAAACTTGGACCTCCCCTTGTATCCAAGCCAATTCCTGAACTATTCAAAATTAGACTCTTATGTGCTATTTCAGGGTCTTTGTTGGGACCTCGATTGGCCTCTATTCCATTGCTATTACTTCCCTTGTTGCTTGGGTTGTGTTATGTTATTGCTTTGTTGTGTTGGAGACCTAGGCATCCATTTCTACCCAAGCTAGTTCTAAATCCTATCACTACTAAATTGGTGATCTATTTATTATCTTTATTAGGTTTGAGTCCTTTAGGGGACCCTAATAGTTATTTTAGAGACCTAGGCCTCTTTCTCCATTAATCCAGGTTGGTTTTCGATCTAGTTAAAACCAACTAGTTCCTGCACTAAGAAAAAGTGATTGTTACTCTTTTTATTGTTTCTCCTCCTTTGATGCGGTCCTTTCTACTCTTTTCACTATAGTTTCTTCTTTCAGTAGGACCTTTTTTATATTTCTAGTGAATTATATCCTCTTCAAACTTGTGTATGATAGGAAGAGATCTAGACCTCCTGATATATCTAGGCTGGATTCCACACCAGTGAAAAGTAGGTTTACTTTAATTACATATATACAAATATATAGTAAATTTTTTAAAAAATATACCACCTCTAGGAGATAACTAATAAAGACAAGCCTAATAACAGATCTAATTCTATTCAAAAAAACACGTCAGAGAAAACATCATTTAATATAAAAATTTATAAAATGTTTGTGGTGGATAATAGGATACTGGTGTACACAACACTTAATTGGTTATATTAAAATACATGTGATTTTTTTGGATCATAGTTTCACGTATATTTAATATTTTATAATACGAAAATATATTTTCTTCTAATAGATCTGTTTTTAGGCTTGTCTTTATTCCTTATCTGCTAGTGACGGTGTTGGGTTCTTTTTTTTAAAAGACAACCATAGAAGGATCATGAAAAGCGGACTATAAAAACTATAAATATGAATAATTAATTAATAAAAAAGGATACGCCAAATAACCTCCAACATTAAGACATGTTTGAAGGAATCTCAAAAAAATTCAGAACATGGTGTGGTCTGCATAGAACTCTATACATAAGTGTGATGCTGAGAAAAATAAAAAATTCTATCCATACGTGTCGTATTGAGAAAAATTTAGTCGTACAGAAAGACTAATATAAATCCAAGATACTTAACAGTCCATTTGATTTTCTCGAACAAATGGATAATACTCATTTGAAATTAAACGTGCCTCCATATATGCAAATTTACTCCATTATGAATGTTGATAACTAACATTCCTTAAGCCTTGTATGCTTCCATCAAATATCTTTCTCGTAACGTTCTAGTAAATCTGGACACATGTGTTTAGAAAAAGATGAAGAAATCCTCATACACAGTGGAAAATCAGGTTGAGAGTACATTTTCGAATCAAATTCATGAATCATTTAACAAATCAAGTCAGCAAGACATTACTCACATTCTATGCGTACACAAGATTTTGTTCACCAAAATCCTCCTAATTGATGATGTCTGATCCCAATCAGATCATGGAAACGTTAGTTAAATGACTATAATAATGATATAGTCAAAACGACTGATTTTATAACTCAAAACAGTATCAAACATCAGCCTAACATGTAATAAGAACAGAACGTAATGCTTTTGCGAGAGGTTCTGAGATGTGCTCTGGAAAAATAGGAATCAAATTCAGTTCAAGTAGTTTTCCTTGAAATAATAGAAAACCAAAGTATTTTCTATCTCATAAGTGACATGATATTTAATTTTGTCTCAGTGGTGGCGGTATTTCATCAAAGCAATGATTTTGCTATGTTCTGAGAAACTGTTCGAGATGAATACAAGGAACAAATAGATTAATGGCTATAAACATTTAATTTTCCTCATTTTCGCATCCTCTTGTCTATTTTGGTCTACCTGTAGGCAGACATTCTATTTATGGTGTCTCTTGGCATTCTTCAAGCCATCGTGGAAGAAAACGGCAGGGAATAGATGTAACGCCTATGGTGGAAAAGAGGGAGAGTAGTAGAAACCGTGGAGGGGGAGAGAAAATGGGAGGGAGTCTTTGGGTTGATTTTTTTGGCTTGAGAGGACAACTCTGACGGTGACTGGTACAGAAGACCAGAATTTGCAATTCTTTTGATTTTCCTAGCATAAGAGTAGATACTACCACCACAATTGCAGGAAGAACTTGTCTCAACACCAGAGAGTGTATGGACGTTGCTTCCTTCAAATTATATTATCCATTTAAGCTTAATTGTGGACTAATTAAAAATTGTAATTCGCTGTGTTCATATAATGCTGTAAGTTCTATTGATGAATGTTCATTGATTGATAAAATGTGTTTGGTGTTCACTCAAAGGTCAACACCCTGCAACACAGTAGATAAAGGCAGGCTCTAATTTTCCTCCAAGTCTTTGTGCCTGGATCATTGGGTGTAAGTCTTATCTTTAACAATCATCTAGTCAAGGTGGTCAAACTTACTATACTTACTATTGGAGATCGTTTTGGAGGCTAATAAGTTGATTACAAGAAGATTCCATTGATGTGAAATGCTCTCCAAGCCTAAGGTCATTTAAGGTAAACTTCACCGCTCTCAGTTAAGCCCTGTAATTCTTCTACTTTACCCTTCCTCAAACATAATATTTTTTTTTTTGCTGTCACATTATCTAATAAATAAAATAGAGAAAAAATATTTGGGAGAGATCCTTGGTTTTTGAAGAATATAGATCTTTTCAATTTTAATTTGGAAAAGGTCTTAATGTTTCAAAATTCGATCTTCATATCACTACAGTCTAGATCAGACTTTATAGTCTACCTTGAGAATCACAGAATGGCTATGCTCCGTGTCATATTAGATCTGAAACTGGTTCTATCCTAAGATTGATCTAGCAATGTTGAATAGATCTAGACGATCCATTTATAGATTGTATGCCAGTCGTAAATTGAAAAATCATCTGTGTCTAATAAACTGATTGTGATAAGTTTCCCTTCAAATGCAATGGTTTCCAAGCCCAAGGGTATTTATGATAGAATTTATCCTCTCGGCTAAGACCTACAATCCTTATGGTTTACCCTTCCTCCAACCGAATCTCTCTCTGCCCCCTGGACCCCGCTTCGCCTCCCCCGACTCCTTTACAACATCATTTTTATAAATGGATCCATAAATCCTAGTCTCGTCCCCCTCCTCACATTAAGGTTCTGGTTGAGGTTAATATTTTAGACCCTAAACTTATTATGGACATTCTTATTTGCCCAGTGCATGTTGTAAACCCAATCTCAGATTCTACCCCTTCTTCAAATCTTTCCATGATCACATCCACTCCCCCCCCTCTCCTTTATCCGTTTTTTCGGTTCCCCCTCTCATTTGTTTGGTAAAATCCTTTCGGTATTGATTTTGACTTTTGACTCTGATTATGTTCGCGATACTCTTGCAGGAGAATTAAAAGTTGCGGATACCAAAATTATTAATCCTTATAAAATTATTCAAGGTAATCAACTCAAATTGTCTCCTCTCACTATAAAAACTCAAAACTTTGACAAAGGAAGAAGAAAGGTTACAGATTCTACTCTCAAAGATTCGACACAAGTCTATAAGGCTCTTTTTAAAGTTATAATTATAAGGAAGAGAACAATCTGAAACTCCGAAGGGAGAAGAGCCATTCTGAAGAGGAATGATGATCTTGTATTAAAATATTGGGTGTATGGGAACCCCAAATAAACAAAGTTTACTCAAATGACAACAATCCCAGATTTAGTCTTTATTTAGGAAACTAAACTTTCTGAAGTTGTGTGTCTAAATAACTACTCCAAATTCTTCAAAGTATTCACCTCATTTTCAATTAGAGATTAAGCCAATCACATGGCCTTTGTGTCCTACTCAATAAATCCGATTGGCCTTTGTGTCCTACTCAATAAATATTTAATTACTTGATCAATTGTGAACTCTAAGAAAAAATTAAAGCTTCTTTAATATTTTAGGGCTCAACGATAGTATGTCTTTATTCATTTTTCAATTTGTATTCTCTTTAAACCCTCATTGCTAAATAATTAATGTGGAAGGAAATATCATTAGTTCTGAAATATTTTTATGATGAACGCGTTATGTTAGTTAATGATTTAAACTATATTTTAAGAAATCATGAGAAAAGAGGTGGGATCCCAAAAAATGCTCAATCTCAATTAGACTTTATTAAAATTTTGAGTGAAAATAATTTTTAGGACACTAACCTTAAGTTTGGATCTTTTAATTGGACTAATAGAAGAGCTATTTTTGCTAACAGTTTAAAATTAATTAACATATTTATGGCCTTTACTAATTTTTAAAATCAAAACTAATCTTTCACTCCTATGTTAAAAAGTCTTAGCTTGTGACCATCTACATATTTCCCTCACTATCAAAAGAGACATATATCCTTATGAAATGCCCTTTAGATTCAAATTGATGTGGCTAAAAGATCTAAAATTTATAGAACTTATATCTTTTTGGAATGCCCCTAAGATAGCACTAGGATGATAATTATAGCTCATAAGATGAAAAAATAAGGAAACACCTTTGGAAATGGAATAAGGAAGTTTTTGGGAGAATACTAAGGAAAAAATCCTTTACTGATTGTTATATTCAAGGGATTCATCTCCAATTATGGGTATGTCATAACATAACCTTTTTTCTCATAGGGAAATATCTAAGTGCAACTCCAAACTTAGTTTTTGTAAAAGATGATATTTTATGGAAATAAAGATACAGAGAGTGCTTTTTTTTATGGAAGGTGGACAAAACACAAAATGATATCACCAATATACCCAATCTACTCATAATTATAATATGATATAGAAACTTAAAAATAGAAGAGGTCCTTATACCGAAGATTTGGATAAGATAAATAAAGGGGGCAACTAATTTTATTGAAAACTTCATAAACGACTCTTCCCTACATTTAATTCTTTAGAAATAAAAATTTAGGTAAGCATATTAACCTCTTCAAATGAAACATTTTTTTCCTCCATACTTTACCCTATAGACAAAATAAGATAAATAAAATTATTTGATTTCCTTTAGGTTATCTTTGTTAGAGTACGAAATTTATTATTCCATTTAATTAATAAATGGATTATCCCTACAAATATACCTTCATTTTACATATGTGTAATGAAGAGGTTTAATGGGTGAGAGGATTATTTCTACCTAGAGTTCTACTTGGAGTTGAACTGAGTGCCACTATGAGTTACAGTCAGTCCCATTGTGATTTATCGTATGAGTTCACTCAACCTACTAATATATATATTACTCTTCACTAGGGTTTTTTAATATATTATGCAATTATTATGCATATTCCTACATATTTATGAATACAATTAGGGTCATTGTTAAAAAATCTTGTGTACTCACTCTACCATAAGATCACTTCTTTTGCATTTCTAACAATCTTAAAAACAAATGCTTGGGAATCCCCCTCTTTAATGAGCAATCAAAGAAATAATTTTATGGTAATATGACCATAATATTATACAATAAATTATGTTATTCAAAAGTGATAAGGCTATCTTGGTTAGGAAAATTGGTACATCATGATTCCTCACTAAACAAATTATCTAATTATCCATATATATATATATATATATATATATATATATATATATATATATATATATATATATATATATATATATATATATATATATATATATAGTTGACATATTTTATTTGGTTAATTCTGACTAAGATTTAAGATAAATGTTGTATGGGATAGTAAGATATTGTTTAGGATACATGATTTCCTTGTTGTGAGTTAGTTGTAGTGTATGTGTTAACATTATGAATATGTTGATGTGTTATTTTAATTATATTTTATGATATATACTTATCATGTTGATATGATCTATCCACCTACTTGTCTGGAGGTTGATGCAGTAGATCTCATCCCTCATAGCTTGATGAAAGGAGAGCATCATCAGAGTGAGTGACATATATGGAGATGTTGGAAGAAGATGAAGAAAACCTTGGGCATATCGTAGTAGTTAGCACATGTCAAAATGCATAATGAAATGGGTAACATATTTCATTTATTTTTGAATTGCATTAGATAATTGATTTCTATGAATTTTTAAGCATATGTTAAATGATTTATAAAACCCATTTTATGTAACTAACATGTGTGGTAATTAAATGCTTAGAATAAATGTGATTACTTAGCTAAATTAAAATCTAGATTATTAAGTGTTGAAATTGTCATTAATATTATATGGCAATAAATGATGATTAATTAAATTTGTAAATTTATGGATTTTTATTATTAATGTTAAAATATATAAAACAAATGGAAATTATGATGGAAAATGAAAAAATGGAAAAAAAATATTAAAACAATAAAAGGAAAGGAAAGGACTAAAATTAAGAAAAAAACTAAAGAAATAAATATATTAAAAAATAAAAAACAAAAATAATAAGGAAATATCTTTTAAAAAAGTGATATGCCTATTTTATTATATGGGAAACTAATTAAGAGGATATTGATCATAAGTGTTTTGGGGAAGAGAAATTGGATGTAGTAGACAAAGGGGGCATAACATAGAAGGATAAGACATAGAGGAAATCAACAAGCAATTTTACCATGTAGGTGACACTTTTCAATTCTTCACATTAATGATAAATAGTTTAATAATTAAGGAAGGATAAAATATTGAATGAATTAAATTTTTGTTATTAGATGCCAAGTTCTAGCTAAGTATGGCGAACCATAAAATTGGTAGCATCTTAATTATTTATACTTAGTAAATTTAAACTTTATAAATCAATCCATCCATAATAAGTTTTAGTTGATGAATAAAACAAGACACATCCTTTTGATGTATAAAACTAACTACATATTATGTAAGTTGCTGCCTAGAAAGGTAAATAAAGTTAGCACCTTATAATTGATATATATTTATTTTATTCATATCCAATCACTGCTTGGTAATATAATGAGCCAATTAGTACCCCACACACACACACACACACACACACACACACAGATATATATATATATTTATGGTTTATTACAAGACATTGGACAAAGACAAAACCTTGCCTGGATATATATACATATTTATATTGGTTACTAATGATATTTAAATTCATAGAAATAGAATGTGATTCATATGGTCGCTACATATATTCACTTGGTGAGTCATTGCATATATATTGATAAGTCGCTATGTATAACACTTTTTATGTCAAATTTATAATATAGTGATAAGTAGCCATATTGACAACTTATAAAATACATTAAATTGTACATTTTAACATGACTATAATTCATTGCATAATTTGATGTTCCATTGTATAAAATTTACATTTAGTAAGTCACTAAAATTAGTTATCAGCCTTGTGAGGAGTCGATGTATTTTTATTTACACTAGGTTTTATGATCATCACATATGCCATCACTATGTTTTTACTACCAACATATTTAGTGTTTATAGAGACATTGTATATTAACTCCCCATCTATTCAATAAAAAATAAATCACTGCATGTGAGAGAAAGAACCAACCATCACACTCTATTAGCTTATTTATTTATTAGAATGAGTTGTTTAGGTTTGATATTGAACAATTCTAATGGAATATTTTGGCATTACTATACCATTCCATGCCGTGGTTATTAAGTCAATCAATATTCTAAAACACAACCTGTATCATTGAGTGAGTTTCTAGAATTTATATTAGTGGTATATAGTTAATAGCATCTTACTTATTATTCTCAACATATTTTATATTTAAGGAAATCATTATATTCCATTTCATATCTAGTGTAATATTTATATAATGTGATTCATCTAATATTATGTATTGGCATCTATATATTTCATAGTAGTGAGTATTTCTAATTATGTTTATTTTAGCATCACTTTATTTTATGACCATGGCTAAATACTAATGGCAATAGCTGAAATATATGTCAAATATATTAAGTTGTTCATAGGTGCATAAGTTACAAATCATATTTGAGTCAATGCCATTGAAGGGATATATCTTTTCCTCTTTTAAAGAAAAGATTATCAAATCTATAGAACATTAGTTTTCATGTTTTTATACAAATAATATTGAGGATTATATATAAATTGAAGACTACATAAGTATGATAATTAGTATCTAACACTAATTAGATAAAATTTTCTATAAAATAAAAATATGGTTATTTATGTTTATGGTTCAATTTACACATAAACATAAACAATAACTAAATCTACATACAATAATAATAATAATAATAATAATAATAATAATAATAATAATAATAATAATAATAATAATAATAATAATAATAATAATAATAATAATAATAATAATAATATGAGAGTTCATGTATATGTGGACCTGTGTCAGTGAACTTCCAAATTAAGTATTTGTAGACCTATATAGAATATTTGAAATTGATTAAGGATGATTGTTAGATTATAAATCGTGTTTAACATCTATGATATCATAATGGTTGAATAACCTAACAAAAATTTGTTTTGAGAATATTGATAAATAAGGGTTATAACGTGCCATATATATATATATATATATATATATATATATATATATATATATATAGGTGTATTCTTGTGGTTAAATTTTCACGGTTGAAATAAAAACTATATTAATGAATTACAAATGATAAAGCCTAATGAATGCATACATTGAAACCCCTAAATATATAACAAATCCTATATTGGAATATCATATGTGATAATACTTGTTTTTTTATATTTAGTTGTTTTTATAAAAGCTTACATTTTCATGTGTTTGTGACTATGCTATTAGAATGATAACAGTTCTTAGTAGTTATGCTTAAAAACACTAGACTATGATAGTATGGGTTATCATGGGTTATAGAATGTTTAGAAACTATGATAAGTATAATTTGTAGTTAAATGTGTATTTTTACCTAAATGGTATTAACTCTAGTCATTATTTCTATTCTATGATAGATAATAAATTAATATTCATTCATGCATTTGATGAAATAAATGTATGCTTTGGTTACTCTCATGTTTAACATATTACATGATGTGGTTGCTAGTAGGATGTAAATTTTATGAATCTTGTAGTTAAATTATGATTGACCAATATTAAATTACTGAGACTGAGTAAGGAGTGAGATGGACTTCACTAGTTTACTATCATCACAATGCCAGATGAAAGCAATATGATTAAGTGGTGTATATAAATTTTGATTAATATATAGATTTTTATCATATAATATTATTAAAACTTTGACCAAAGTATATTTAGTGAGACATTATCATTTCATGAGTATGATTTACATGTTTATATGATATCTTGAAATAGAATGGATTTTCTATGATACACTACATATTTATTTTAGAAATCATGCAACACATGGATACTTGCTTGTCTCTTTGGATTCACAGGTCATCACAATCTACTCATTCATAAAGCAAGGGCCATTCCATGTTGGGATTAGTGTAGAGAATCATTGGTACATGTTTGGTGTGAAAAAACACTCAGATGATGATATAATTCGCCACAACAAGATTGCTTTTGATATGACACTTGAGAGGCACAGATACTGGAGTTCTAAAAATATGCTCTGAGGGAGCAATGTATCTTATATATACATTGTATTTTATTATACTTATTATTTAATATTATCATGAAGAGTTTTAATTACTTATTGTTCTGAATTGATAGCAATGGATGTAGACTTATATCAATTGTGGTTGAGTTAATGTAATTACTTTCTATATTCGCATTATGATGTGTTCTCATCATACTAGAGATCAATGATATATGAAGTAATATGATTTCTTTTTTGTTATCATGCTTTCAATATTTCATATGATGTTTATTTAGATTCTCAAGATGTGATCTTTTTTTGGTATATATGTTTAATTTTAAAAAATCATGTATTTTTATCTACATCCCAGTGGGGCTGTTACATGTGGTATCATAGCTACAGTTCAAAATCAAGAACATAATGAGTCTACTAACATTTTCGAATCATTTTTTTTATATAAAAAGGATTGTGAAAGATAGAGTTTCTAGAGAGGGTCCATCAAATGCTAATGATAGCAACCATCCATTTAATCCTAGTGAATTTGCCATTGAGAAATAAGCAAAGATGGACCAAATTCTCATATCCATGAATGAGATCAGATATTTGATTACATCTCTAGAGTATGTGGTTTAATTATATGAAGAGGAATAACAACAAGATGTACCTTAAGAGAATCCCACTGATCAAGACAATCCTTAGGATGCTAGATATTAGGTAGCTATAGATTTGGCTAGAGACATGAAGAAGTTGAACCCACCTCAATTCGATGGGACTATTATGAGAGATGAAGATGAATCATGGCTAAATAATATGGAAAAGTATTTTGAAACTTGAAACTATTTTGTGGTTAGTAAGTATGGGAAGTGTATCAGTTAGCTGGTAAAGAATCAATGTGGTGGGTCAACATGAGGTTGGAAATGAATCTTAACTTGACCACTACTATTTGTTATTATTTTCTAGCATTTTTTAGGTCATGGTGGCTCCCACAACTTTATTTTTAACAAAATATCATATATTTTTAGAATCTAAATTAGGGTGATTTATCAGTGAATGAGTACTAGGAACAATTCACTAGACTTCTAAAGTAGATACCTCAGTACTAGGGTAATCAGTGGTTAAGGATGAGAAAGTTTATCATGGTTTTGAGGCCGAAGATCAATGAAGAGGTAGATGTTCATGGAACTTCGACCATGGACCAAGTCTTAAACAAGGAGGTCAAACAAGAGCAAAAGATAAAATTTCTTTCGTAGGCCAAGGACAAGCTCATGAAAAGTTTTGGAAATTATAAGCCAACCTTCAAAGAAAAATTGGAAATAGATGAGTGGAGACTCTAGGAAGAATTTTAAAAGTTTAAATGTCAACCTCAATAATTGTTCAAGCAATAATAAATAGGTTAATGGATCAAAAGATGGTTCTAAGGGAAACCAATAGAATGATAGGAAAGGACCATGTAGAGGTTGTATCATTTACATATATGACCATTATCGTTGTGATTGTCTTCAAGAAAAGGTAAATAGAAAAGGATCAAATCCTCAATAGTGCAATTTTTAGCAGTGGATTCATGTAGTAGTTGATAACTAACAAGCTACATTTTAGGTATTACCCATAGAGCTATTAGGTACTTTGTTTGACTAACTAGTTTACATTTTGATACATAAAGGAGCCACTAAATGTACTATAGATCTAATATTTTTGTTAATTTAGCTAAAAAAACTAGTATAACTAAAAATATATGGTCTGTATAGTATGGGAATGACTAAAAAGTATTGATTGACAAGTCTTTAGTTGAAGTAGAGATTAGTTTGTTAAAATTTAAAATAGTTATGGATCTATATATAGAACCATTAGTGCTATATGATATGATCTTCAGAGTCAATTGGATTGAAAAACACAAAGCTAATATTTACTACTACCTAAATAAGCTTGAATGTCTACATGATTTTAGAAATCAGAGATAAATTCAAGGTAAGAGGAGAGAGAGAGTTAAGGTGGAGATAGATTTCATATATAAAGGTTAAGAGGGATTAGAGAAAAGGGTGCCAAGTATTTATCATCAATATAAATCAATTGAAGAAACCTAAGGAACCATCTCTTGAAGATTACTCATTTCCTAGAGATTTTCATGATGTATTTTTTGAAAAAATTTTAGGTTTTCTACCAAAATGTGAGTTCAATTTTTTTTATCAACATCATACCTAGTTCAAAAGCATAGTCTAAGGAACCATACAAGATGACAACCATTGAGTTGTTTGAGTTTAAAGATCAAATTCAATAAATTTTGGCAAAAGGGTTCATCAAAATATGTGTGTCCCCATAGGGTGCACCAGTTGTTTTTGTCAAGAAGAAGGATAGTACCCTTCAACTTTGCATTGATTACAAAATGTTGAACAATGTAACCATAAATAATAGGTATTTACTATGTCATATAGTTTATTTTTTTGACTAAATGGAGGAAAAAAAACAAATTCTAAGATTGATCTTAGATTGGATACCATCAGTTGAGTATTTAGGATGAGGATATTTTGAAGACAACATTCATAACTCCTTATGATCACTATGAGTTTATAGTGTTACCATTTGGACTAACTAATGCTCCGATAGAATTCATGAATCTCATGAAGAGTGTGTTTAGAGATTAAATTAATAACTTTGTATATTTTTTTCTAGATGACATTCTTATCTACTCAAGGAATGAAGAGGAACCTACAACATGCAGAACTAGTTATACAATAGTTGTAGAAGCATAAACTGTATGATAAGTTGTCTATGTGTGTATTTTTCTAGGAAAGAGTCCAATATTTGGGACACATTATCTCTAAATATGGTATCTAAATAGATCCAGGAAAAATTAGAACCATTATAAAATGGTTGAAAATGAATAATGTGCATGAGGTTAGAAGTTTCATGGGATTAGCAGGCTACTATAGAAATTTTGTTTTGAACTTTTCCAAGAAAGTTAATCTAATTAATTCCTTGTAATGGGAAAACCATAGTTTTGTTTGGTATAAGAAGTGTGAAGTAGTTTTCCACATGTTGAAAGTAAGGCTTACATCACCACCAGTGTTAAGAGTTTCTAACCCCAATGCTAAAATTTTAAAGATCAAGGATGTATCTAGTGATGGACTAGGAGGATTTAATGTTTAGGATGGTGAAGTGGTGGCTTATTAGTCAAGAAAGTTAAATCCATATGAGGTAAATTATGTCCCTCATGACCTATAACATGCAAATTTTTTTCATTATTTACAAGTGTGGTGGCATTACTTATTTGGAAATCCTTTTGAGCTCAAGACATATAACTTAAGACTCAAGTAAATTTTCACCCAACCTAATTCGAATGGTCATTAGACACATTGGCTTGATTTCTTATTTGATTATTATTTTAACATCTACTATATCAAAGGTAATGAAAATAGTTTAGTTGATGCCCTCATTCACATAAGGTACATAGAATCTATAGCTACTATCAAGAGTCCTTTCAATGATAGGGTGACTGATTTCTCACTAGGAGACAATTCTTTGACTAGGTTATAAAAGCATTGTCTGAGAATACTCAAAATCTTGGGTAAAAAGGATTCATATTTGAGAATGATGGTCCATTGAATTATAATAGAAGGATGTATGTTCTGGATTAAGATAATTTATGGATCACATCAATAAATAAATTGAATAATACCACATAATTAGGAAATCTAGGAGTGATAAAGCTCATGGTAGAGATCAGACCACTATATTTATGGAAAGGAATCTATAATATGTAGTATATTATATGTCATGTTATCTAGAATGTTAGTGAGTGAAATATGAGCATGTGTATTTTGCATGGTTTTCATATCTATATGATATATTGGAATGTGAGCATGGTTATCATTACGAACTTTTTATAGGGTTTACTAATGTCATGAGATAGGCAAGATATGATCTTGGTAGTTTTTGATAAACTAACCAAGGTGGCTCACTTTATATAAATAAATTTGATAGATGATGCACCTAACCTTGTGAAGAGGTTTGTAAATAAAATACATAGGATACATGGATTTTTAGACAATACCATCTTGGATCATGTTCTAAACATGACATATAGATTTTGTGTAACTCTAAATTTAGCTTTGGGTACTCAGCTAAATCTCAGTACAACATATCACCCATAGATGGATGGGCAGATTGAGAGAGTTAATTAGGTGTTAAAGGATGTTATTCATATGTATTGCATGGATTAACAATACAAGTGAGAATATTATATTCTATTGGTTAAGTTTATATGTAATAACTCATAAAAATTGACATTGAAGATTGTACCATTGAGGCACTGTATGGAAGAAGGTGAAACACACCAATCAATTGGAATAGAATAGAGGATAGGGTAGTCTTTGGACTTGAGATGTTTTCATAGATGGAAGACCAAGTTATATTAATCAAGAAGAGATTGGCTAAGGCCAATGATAGATAGAATATTAAAATTTATTTGACGAGGACATAAAAGAACTTTGCAGTAGGTGATAAAGTGTTTTTATAGGTCAAGTTACAAAAGAGCTCTATTAAATTCAAGAAGTCAACAAAACTATTACCAAGATATGTGGGACCCTTCAAGGTGTTATAAGTGGTCAATCGTGTAGTGTGTAGGCTTGCATTTCCACCATGCCTAGCTCTATTACATAATATCTTCTATGCTTTTTACCTTAAAAAGTATATAGTAGATCCTACACATGCGTTGGATTGGAATGCTTTATAGGTTTTAGATGTTAAGGTGGTCATACTAGAACTGACTAAAATAATTGACACACATAATATATATAGGGTGCTAACTTTAATTTCCTCGACATGGAGTAACTTACAAAATATCTTGTTGGTTCTATACATTAGAAGGAGTTATCTAATTTTATTCATCTACTGAAAGTTACTATGGGTGGGTTGATTTATGCAGTTCAAAGTTATTGAGTATAAGTAACTATGATGGTACTAGTTTTGTGGGTCTCCATACTTAGACATAACTTGGCATCTAAGAACATAAGTTTCATTCATTCAATATTTTATCCATCCATAAATATTAAAATGTTCAACATGAATGTGAAGAACTAAAAAATATCACCTACCTGGTAAGATTACGTGTTGATTTCCTTTGTGTCTTCTCCTTTTGTGCAATGCCCCATTTGCCTGCTTCCTCCAATTTTTCTTTCGCAAAATATTTGTGATCAATATCATCTTTATTAATTTTCCCAATAATAAAATAGGTGTAACCCTTTTTTAAAAATATTTTTTTCTTTTTGTTTTTATTTTTGTTATTTTTAAATATATTTATTTCTTTCATTTTTTTAAAAATTTTAGTCATTTCCTTTATTTTTAATTTTTTATTGTATTTTCCATTTTTTCTTTTTCATGGTAATTTCCAAATTTTTTAATATATTTTAACATTAATTATAAAAATTTATAAATTTATTAATTTAATTAATCATCATTTATTACCATAAAATATTAATGACAAGTTTAACAACTAATAATCTAGATTTTAATTTAGCTAAGCAATCGTATTTGTTATAAGCATTTAATGACCACATACCTCAATTACATAAAATCATTTTCATAAATCATTTAACCTATGTTTAATAAATAATGAAAATCAACAATATAATATAATTCAGAAATAAACATACTATGTTAGCCATTTCATTATGCATTCTAATATGTGCTAACTATTTTGATGTGTGTAGGGTTTTTACTAATTTCTCTATCATGTCTAACATACTCATCTATATAGTTTAAGTGTATACATGGATATAGTTGTGTATTCTTATAGTTATATTTTCATGGGTGTAATATAGATTATATTAAACAATGACATATAATAAATCTTAATGAATGTGCGCATTGAAACCCTTAAACATATAACAAATTCTAGATTGGACTATCCTATGTTTCATGTATGCAGAGACTTATTTTTTTATATCTAGTTGTTTATATAAAAGATTATGTTTCCATGTATCCGTAAATACTTTACTATACTAGTTTTGGTTCTTAGTATGTGTGCTTTAAAACACTAAACTATGGTAATATGTGTTTTTATGGGGTGTAAAATTTTTAGAAAATAACTATGGTAAACAATATATATAGTTAAATATATACTTTTACCTAGAGGGTATTAACTGTAGTCATTATTTCTAATATAGGATAGATGATAGTGTAATATTCATTCATATGTTTGATGGATAAATGTACGCTTTGGTTAATCCTATGTTCAACATATTTTATGGTGTGGTTGTTGTAAGATGTAAATTTTATGAATCTTGTGGCTAAATTATGTTTGACCAATCTTACATTGTTGATATTGACTAAAGAATGAGATGGACTTCATTGGATTACTAGCATCGCAATACCAGATGAAGGCAATATGATGAAGTGGTGTGTATGTATTTTGATTTATTTATAGATTTCTATTATATATTATTCTTAAAACTTTGGCCAAAGTATGTTTAGTGAGACATTATCATTTTATGAGTATAATTTACATATTTGTGTAATATCTTGCAATAGATTAACTTTTTTATGATACACTATATGTTTAGTTTGGAAATCATACAAGACACAAGTACTTACTTGTCTCTCTAAATTCTCATGCCATCACTATTTACTTATCTATGAAGGGAAATTTATTTTGTAATGTGATTAATGTGGGAGATTGTTAGTTTGTGGTTAGTGTGTAGAAGCACTCCAATGATGCACTCCCTTCCCACAACTATACTACTTTTTAGATGATACTTGAGATAACCATAAGTACCAGAGTTTGGGAACTATGCTCCAAGGGAGCCATGTATCTTATATGTATAATTGCATTATATTTTATTATTCAATATTGTCATGCAGAGTTTTAATTACTTATTATTATACATTGACATCAATGGCTATAGCTTTGTATTAGCTATGGCTAATTTAGTGTAGTTTATTTTTGTATTTTCATTGTGATGTGGTATCATGATATTAGAGATTAGCGATATATGATGTAATATGATTTATTTTCTTTTATCACACTTTGATTATTTTATATGATCTATGTTTAGATTATCACGATGTATTCTATTTTTGGTATATGTGTTTAATTTTTTTTTAAATCATGTATTTTTAAGTAGTTCCAAAAGGGGATGTTATGAAAATTCAATTAATACTAGTCATTCTTCATGAAATTAAAGTTTATATAATCTCAATCTCAAAATTTACAATTAGTTTTAAATTCAAATTAATTAATATTATTAAAAATTTATATGGAATATTCATTTTAAACCTAATCAAATTGATTTAATGAAATAGGAAAACATTTTATTGAATAAATCAAAAAGTTAGTCAGGAACAGATAATTTGTTCCATATGAATGAAGCTCTAGGTGAAAAAATTCAATGAAGAATCTATCATGATAAATAAAGCACTCTAATAATCTAGCTATGTATAAAATAACTAATTAATGTATATGATATGGCCTTTATTTTAGTAGAGAGCATTAGATTTTTTGGTCTTACATATAAAACTCCCTAGGGAAATGTACAAATCCTATATCAAACTCCTTTTGTTGGGATTTTAAAATGATATATCTTTTAAATTTTATAAGGATACCTAGTCTAGATGTGTCATCTCTACAATAATAAGTACTTCACATTATATAATAATATTTCCCAAACCTATGTGGAGCAATAAATTTTAATTAATGGGTTATGTAGTCATATAAAATTAAAAATTTGGTTACTTGAGTGTGGCTGATGACACCTAATCCATAGGTCCTCCTACTTTATTACACAACCCTTATAAGCTTTTCTTCCATTGATTCTTAGTCATCCATAGCATTTTATACTTAACCCTTATTATCTTAGATAAATCTTTTAGGCCAAGATCTATACCCCCAATTTTCATTCCCTCTAGACAATAGTGCCCAACATCAACATGAGCACTGAAACCTATGGTGTCCTACTTCTAGCAATGTTGTCCAAGTGTACTTTTTCTCCCAACAATCATATTTTCTTGAATCTTTATCTTAATTAATGTCAACCTAACATGAATTCATTTAACCCATAATCATTAGGTTCCTTATAAAATTACATTGAAAGTCCATTTAGAAGGGTTGGCACTCGTTTACAAGAGAAACGTAATAATACAAGCTAGTACACTTAAGAAGTTTTTTTGATTCTCTATATACAACCTTTCCATATTATTTCGAGCTTATTCAAACCCTTACACTAGTCCTTAGCCATCTGAAGTACACCTAATTTCACATCTAGTTGCCTTTACATACATAATTACACTAAGTACTTCAATGGGAGAAATACATTAGCTTGATCCCTCTTCAAAATATTGGTATGTAGGCAATGTGCCCACACACAAGTTGTGAAGTGCATCCAGTGTATCCTTTACACACTAATCCCTACTCTCTCTTTCCTAAATTTCCTTTCAATTTCAAGCATAAAGAGCTTTTAGGACTTTTGAAGATTAAAATAGATGCAAAATGATCTCCATAAAATTTTGGGCTTTGATATTTCACTGATAGGGTAACATAGACCTACCAAGCAAAACCCAAAAAACTCAAATTATCTAGACAATAGAATCAAAAAAGGACTATAGTGCCAAAAAATAGGGTGTCCCACTTTTGGTGCTCCTATCCAACAAGAAAATGAATTTCAAGAACCTATCTGTAAGACTATCCCTTTTTTACCTAAACTCTTAGGCCTCGTCTCAGACTAGACATCTCAGAATAAGCTAAGTCATATTTTTTTCTTATTTATTAGTATTTTTAGAAAAAGCAAAACAAAATAAACTATTTACATAAATAAGTATCTTAATTGTTGTAAATTATTTAATGATTCATTTTATTCCAAACCTATTTATTAATTAGGAATAAACCTCCATTATTCTAAAAAATAATAAAACATTTTGTGAACCTGAGTTCAAATTTTTCACAAAAACCCTAGGAACTGTATGGTAAATTATTTTTGATTTTTTTCCATATTATTTTATTTTTCATGTATTTAAAAATTATAAATCTACATATTAATTGTAAATTTCTCAATATATTTTATAAATACCCTAGTTTGCACATATTATGTCCTATTTGCATACAAACATATTTCAAACACTAGGAAAAATATATTGCTAATTTTATAAATATTTGATGATTTTTCATAAATTTTTCAAGAAATATATTTTTTTTAAAATCATCATACTAATTTTAAAAATTCATTCAAAGAACCTTAGTTGCATCAACTAGCTCCCAGTTATTTTCTAGAAATTTCCCAATCATTTTCTAAATTTTTAAAACATAGAAAATAAATTTCAAATTCAAAAATTCATAGTATTTTGCATAAATATTTTTTTAAAATCCTTAGTCACATATAGTAACACCTATTTGCTTATTAAGGTATCACCTTAGACATTTGTATAGTCAATATCCTTTTTACACAAATTAAAATTCATTATTGTTCAAACTTTGCATTTTTTATACTCAATACTTTTCCTCTTTAAAATATTACCTATTAATAAAACACATTTAACATTATTTTCCTACTTTAATAATGGCCCAATATATCGTTTTTGATGAAACTAATAAAAGATAACTTCAGTAACTCTTACCAAAATATAGATATGCAAGATGACATGCTTAGAATTTTACAAGAAGAGTTAAAAAAAGTTAATAACGGTCAATCTTATCAAACCATAGAGAATCTAACTACAAATGACAATATAAGGAAGACTATGTCTCAACAACCTGTTATAGCAACCCAACCTTGTTTTATGCCACTAGCTATAACTAATACATCCCTATCTCCTAATGTGGTAGCCCTTGTGTAAGATATGAGATCTCTATAATCCAAGGAGAAACATCTTGAGCAAGGTATATCTAGACCTACACAACCACTAAATTCTTTTGTTTTACTACATACACCATTAGCCCATCACATTGTTTCTACACTCTTGCCAAAAGGTTTTATTCAAATCGAACTCACTCTATATGATGGTAAGTTTGATCTAGAGACACATTTGATAAATTTTCACGTAGCATGTTTGAATTATAGGCCAAATGACTAGATATTAACCAATCCTTTTCCACATAATCTAAAGGATTATGCATTACAATGGTTCTATAGTCTATCGAATCAATGATTCACTACATTAAATCCTTTAATAGACATGTTCCTTGCACATTTCAATATCAACATTGGTGATAAGGTTTATTATGAACAAATTTCATGATATAAACAAAAGACAAATGAGCCCCTCACGGATTATGTTTCTAGATACAATACTCTTTTGGCTAAGCTAGGTAGCCCTATGGATGATCAAGAGTTATAGGACAACTTTAACTAGAGCCTTCTACTAGCATTGGATGAATTTATTATGTTCAAAAGATTGTTTGGTTTCATTGAAGTGTGCCTTACACTGAAGGAAAGAGAAGTCAAGCTTATTTCAATGGGGAAACCTAAGTACTGAAGTATCTCAAACATAACAAACAAGAGTAATAATAAAGTCCCACACAAGATCAAACTCAATGACAACAATAATTAGAATCAACCAATAGTCAATGAATTTTTAGATCCCTCTCAGTATTTCATTTTATTAACCCCTCCTCATTGTGTATTAACCAATCTAATTGTTACTCCATCAAGGGTTTTATAGTAGTTACTAGAATGTAACATTGTATCTCTCCCTTGTATTTGGGAATTTGACCCAAAAAAGCCTCTTTCATAGAGATATGATCAGTAAGCATTTTCTTATTTTCACATCGTACTAGGCCACACTATAAATAGATGCATTAGTTTGATACATAAGATATATAACTTGATAGATGACAACCTACTTGATATTGGCACTTCAGTTTAGACTCTATAGGAAAAACCAACAGAGGATAAATCTTTGAAAATATTCTTAGATCCATTTCCATAGCATTCTAAATAAGAGAAAGGGGACACATTAGGTGTTCACCATACATACTATGCATATCCTCTAATATATACATACCAGGCACCTTTAGTTGAGTCATGTCCTTTGAGTGGTATTATAGGTGTGTATGAGTTCAGAGTTCTAGGTAAAACTTTGATATATATCTTAGATCAGGTGATTATGGAGGATACTCTAAAGTATAATGCAATTTTTATCAAAGAATATATTCATAATCAACCCATTCATACCGTCCTCAATAATAATGATTCAAGTGTCAAGATGTGTACCATTACATTATTACAACAATTAGGTTATTCATAACAAGATATTACTCCCACTGATATAGTTATCAACAAATTCAGTGGGCACATATAGAGTTCATTAGGTGATATTACACATCCTCTATAGGTCGGTCCCACACATGTGACCACATATTTCATCATAGTTGCTAGTGTAGGATTTTTTTATATGCTAATTGGTCATCCATGGAACCAAAATATTTGATTAGTACCATCTAATGTTCATAGATGCATGAAATTCATTCACACTAATCAAGTTATTACACTTGGCAGAGTTCTATGTAAGTTACCACTCCCCACTTTAGAGCCATCTATACTAGACTCACCAATTTGATTTTCCCTAGTTATTCTAGTTCTGCCATAGGTACAAATTCAAACATAGTTCATTCATCCATTACCAGTACTAAATGTTCACACACCTTTATAGCTTTGGGATTCTAGATAGCTTCTAGCTACAATATTCATACCTAGAGTAGTTTTATTGAGATCTCCTGTGTCTAGAAATAAATCACATGTTTAGAAAGATTCTCCTACTTCTAGATGGGTCCCTAAGAGCCCTAAAATTGCATCCACTTCTTAGAGTTACAAGGGGACCCCACATTTAGTTTCCACTTTAGAGATTTTACAATAGTTATAATGTACACAAATTTTATCCTCACAATTTCAGACATTTAATCATGCCTCAAAATCACACATGATTCATTTGTTTGATACAAGACACTATTAAAAGGGGTCTCATCTAAGACTCATCAATTACTATAATTTCTTCCTAGTTTCTCTAATACATAGCTTATATAGAAACACAAAAGGAATACCAAAAAAATTCAAAATATAAATACATTTAAATATATCAAAATACCAAGAACATTTTGATTGTATGCAGCATCCATGATTTACATTACTACTATCATGTTAGGATGTACATTTGTTATTTTATACTATTTTATGTCAATTTATCTATATTATCATTCTTCACTTGATCTCTTTTGATTGTGTGCAGTGATATCCAACTACTTCATTGCTTCACTCTACCTATTGAGCGGGCATTCCTACTATTACATTAAAGATTCACATTGATATACATAACCACTAGGGGCATCTTCTAGATGACAACACCATCCAAATTATGTCAATCATACACTGCACACTCTGAGTTATCATATTCATGTACACTACTTACTAGATTACATAAATTATTATATCAAATTTTCACTAGTATCTAACACTTATGTATCTCTTAGCATATACCTACTCTTGTACTAACATGTCTTGCATACTTTCGTATATTCCTTTAAATAATTAGATTTATTTTTATTTCTATTTTACTTGTTTTCATTCTTTTCTTAGCATAGCTTGTGTCATTTCATTTTAAGTTATAGTGTTTCTTATTATATGTGCCTTATGAGATTTGCCAATGTTCTCTGATTCTTTTTCATGTATGTGTACTTTAAAACATTTACCAATGTCCCTCGTGTGTACTATTCTATGTGATAATCCTTTCTTATTTCAAATTATATGTGTATGTGGCATTTGAACATGCCTTGTATGTTTACTTTCTAGTTTGAGTGACGTATGCCCATGTCCATTATTTGAATGGCCCCTTGGCCATCTATATATGATTATTGCTTCTTTATTTATATGCTTATTTTTTGATTACTTGTCCATGTTTATAATCCAATGATCCATATCATGCATTTACCTTTTTTCGTCAATGCCATGATCGAAATCATGCTCCGTCCCTCTAACTAACAACTAACAAATTAAAACTAGCATCTAACCTTCCAATTCTAGTTCAATATATTATGCATGTTTTTACATTATTATATATATCTAGATGTATCCCTGTTAATCTAAAAGTATCTCAATACAAACATTGCTATATCTAGAGATATCTTATTAAAAATCACTACTGTATCATGTATCTATAAAACATAACACACTTGCAAGACTCTTTCTTCTAAGGGCAATCATTATAGGTTTATCATTCATACCCTTAGAAGAGGGGGTAATAAACAAGGTTTTTGTCATACAGATCAAAACTCCTAGAAGTCAAAACAATAGTATTTAGATCATCTACTTTAGAATCTAGAGATTAAATCAGTCAAAATAAAGTATAAAAATAGTTATAATTCTAGATCAATAACCAATTTTAGCACAAGACAACAACACTAGAAATGAATAAAAGCACCAAACACAAGGGTGTGCTCATTTTTGTAGTCTTGTCCAGGTAGAAAAATACTTAGGTTTTTTAGTAACAGGAAAAATGTTTAGCTCCTCTATAGTTTTTGCACATCTAGATTAGTCAGAGTTAGTAGTTTTAGTAGAGTATTCTAATATAATCTAGATATAGGGGTTATCATGATTGGCATGATGGTTATCACTTCTAATTTTAGATTAGGTAGTTAACATAACATTCTGATCATAATCCATATTCTAGACACCAATGACTGGGGGCAATGTACACATCACATTGGTCTTATTTTGCTTTCAATTTAAGTTTATTACCCAGGTATTCTCAATAGTTGCATGCCTTACTCCATGTATTGGTGGTTATATTCATTTTCAAATTTTAACTTTTATAAAAGTTTATCTTCTCAAGTACCCAAGTTCTTGAGTTAGTTTTAACATAAGCATATTACATCAGTTTCAGAGTGGCTTTCATGCAAGCCTAACCTCCATCTTACATAATGGTAAAGAGTGGCCTAGTTTCTAGCATACATTTGGTTATCTATGCCACATTTTTATATTTTCAAAGCATCCATGGGTTCAATCAGCCATCTAGTATGGAATCTATTCTATATTGGTCTCATTTCATAGCTTCACTTTATGGGGTAATGAGGGAGCCAAAGAGCCATCTTATGTATTCTTGAGCCACTTATTCAAAGGAATTAAACACATAGTCCAAACATCGATTAGCACACAAATTATTTGTTAACTTCACTTAGTTGGGAATCATGGAGCCAAAGGGCTTGCCTTTACATTCTTGATCCACCTTCAGGATAATTGAGCACTCAACATCATTTGTGACATTAATCTTGATTTAACACATACCCAACATCATCTTTAATAATCCAACATCACAACAGGTTTTATATTGGTTTGTGTCCCTAGTGAGGTGTAGTCATTCTTTTCTCTTCCTCCTTATCTTACCCAACTTTGTATATTCTTATTTTAGATATATCATATCTAGTAATAAGTAATCTACTCTATATTTTTCATTTCATATTCACACTTCATAGCGTGCTCTCTCTATGCACATATAATAGCACATAGCTTCATGAGCTTCTCCCTTATAGGTAGGTTTAGGTATGCTTTCTACTTTATTTTATCATAGTATTTGGATTTGCTACATCGCTAGAATAAATGGGGCAAAATGTAGTCATATAATGTGAAAATTTTGGTAATATGATTGTGGTTAGTGATACCCAATCCATACGTCCTCCTACTTATTTGCACAACTCTTATAGGATTTTCTTACACTAATTTTTAGTCATCTATAACCTTCTAGACTTAACCCTTATAGATCTAAGTGGCTCTTTCATGCTTAGATCCATCACCCTAGTCTCATTTCCTCTAGATAGTAACACCTAACTTGGATATGAGTGCTAAAACCCATAGTGTCTTGTTCCTAACATTATTGTCCAAGTGTACTTTTTGTCCCAACATTCACATTTTCCTGAATCTCTATCACAATTCATGTCAGCCTAACATGAATTAATTTAACCCATGATCATTAGGATCCCTATAAAATGCCATTCAAAGTCCATTTAGAATGATTGGCACTCATTTACAAGAGAGAATCAAGAATAAAGGGAAGTACACTCAAGCACTTTTCCCTATTCTCTACATATAGCCTTTGAATATTATTCTAATATTATTCAAACCTCTACACCAATCCCTAGCCATCTGAAGTACACCTAGTTTCACATCTAGTTGCATTTTCATACATAATTGCACCAAGCACTTTAATTGGATAACTACATTAACTTGATCCCTTATTGGAGTATTGGTATGTAGGTATTGTGCCCACATGTGGGGTGTGAAGTGCATCCATCATATCCTTTACACACTAACCCCTTCTCTCTTTCTTATAATTTCCGTTCAAATTAAAGTACAAAGAGCTCTTAGGGATTTTCAAGATTAAAATAGAAGTAAAATGAGCTCCAAAAACTTTTGGGATTTGATATTTTGCTGAAAGGGTAACACAAACCTATCAAGCATAATAAAGAAAACTTAGATAACTTGGACAAATGCATCAAAAAAGGACTACAATGCCGAGCAACAGAGTGTCTTACTTTTCACACTTGTGTCCAATGAGAAAATGATGTTCAAGAACATATTTTTGACACTATTTTAGTCCTATACCTAAATTTTTTGGCCCTATCTTAGATTGAATAGCTCAGAATAAGCTAAGTCATATTTTCTCTTATTGTTATTTTTAGAAAAGGGAAAAATATAATTTATTTACATAAATCAATGGCTTATTTATTGTACATTATTTTTTGATTTATTTTATTCTAGATCTATTTGTTAATTTTGAATAAAACTCTATTATTTTGAAAAGAATAAAACATTTGATGAACTGAACTTACTTCAAATTTTGCACAAAAATTGAAAAAAACTTAGGGTAAATTATTTTTTATTTTTTTCAATAATTTCTTGATTTTTATTGTATTTAAAAAACATAAATCTACAAATTAAATGCAAATTTATAAATATATTTTATAAAAAAACCCTAGTTTTCACATATTAATTCTTTTTTGCATACTAACACATTTCAAACATGAGGGAAATATATTTCTAATTTTAGAAACATTTTCTTATTTTCCTAAAATTTTAAACCAAAATTCTAAAAATTTTCTATAAATTCCTATCAAAAATTTTAATTTATTATACTAATTTTAACAATTTATTCAAAAATCCCTAGTTGCATTAACTAGCTCCCAGTTATTTTCTAGTACTTTTCCAATCATTTTTTGAAATTTTAGTTGCATATCGTACTCAAAAAATCAATTTTAAATTCAAAAATTCATAATATTTTACATAAATATTTTAAAAAAATCCTTAGTTGCATATAATAGCTCCTACTTTACTTCTTGAGGTTTCACCTTATATGTTTAGGACTTCTGTATCTTTTCTATGCATATTCTAGTTCCTTGTTTATATTATATAGGTTTAATCTTTTATACTATTAGCTAAATTATTTTATTTATTCCACCTAAGTTACTTGCATCTCTTCCCTTAAGATGAAGTGCAAGACTTAGTGTAAATCCTCATAAGTTCAGGATTTAATTCCCTCAACTCAGCCATATACCATGGATAAACAACCAAATTAGACTCCTGCTATAGATTCTCAACATTCAAATTAGACAAAATTTGATGAGGATAACTCTGATATTGAGTAGTATGAAAATACTAATGATGATGTACACATTGATCCTCATGCTCCACCCCATTAGACTACTGATCCACTTTCACCTATTATTCATAATGATGTTATCCTTAATAAAGATTTGATTTTAAAACATTTTAGAGAAAGACATAAGGAATAGCCTAAAGATCATACACTAATTTAAAAATCTATCATGGAAATTAAAAAGGCTAATCAAGTTGAGTCTTTAATTCCTATAGAGTAGCCACCAGTTACAAATGACACTATGAGGATAACTAAGTCTCAATAAACCCCTCTAATAGTCAAATCTTCTTCTATACCACTAGCTACAGCCAGCACATACCTATCCTTTAATGTGGCAGCCCTTGTGAGAAAGAAGAGATCTCTTTAATCCAAGATGCAACATCTCTACCAATGTGTCTCAAAACCTACATAGTCATTGGATTCTTTTAATTTACTGCATACACCATTGGCATGCCATATTACTTCTACACCCTTGCCACAAGGTTTTACTCATCCCAAGCTCTCTCTATATGATGGCAAGGGTGGTACAGAGACACATTTGTGATATTTTCATGAATAATTATTAGACTATGTACCCAATGACTGGCTACTTACCAAGATATTTTCATGAAGTTTAAAGGTTATGCAATACAATGGTTCTATAGTCTACTAAATCAGTCTCTCACTAGCCGCATGGCTGATCAATAGTTACAAAACATTTTCAAATCGAACATTTTACCAGTGTCGAATGAATCTACTATGCTCAAAATATTCTCCTCCTTCACTAAATTGTGTCATAAACTAAAGGAAAGAGAATTCAAGCTTATTTCAATGGGCAAGCTTATGTACTAAACTATCTTAGACATAATAAATAAGAGTAATAGACAAGTTCCATACAAGGTCAAAATCAATGACAAAAAGAATCAGAATCAACCTATAGTCAATGCTACTTCAGATCTCTCTCAGCATTTGGTTTTATCATCACCTTCTTGGTGTGCATTTACCAATCTATCAGTTTCACTAGCCAGAGTTTTACAACATTTAATGTAATGTAACATCATTAATCTCCCTCCTATTTAGGATGTTGACCCAGCAAATCCTCTCCCATATGGATATGATGAATAAGCATTTTGTGATTTTCATAGGGCACCAGGCCATAATATAAATAGATTCATCAATTTAAGACATATGATAGATGACATGATAAATGACAACCTACTTGATCTTGGCACTTGAGTTGAGCCTTGATAGAAAAAACCAACATAGGATAAAACATTGAAAATCTTATGAGATCCATTTCCACAACATTCTAAACAAGAGAAAGGGGACACATCAAGTGTTCACCATATAAACCATGCATATCCTCCACCAGCTACATACCAAGAACCTTGAATTAAGTCACATCCTTTGAGTGGTATGATCATTATGTTTGAGTCTAGAATTCTAGTTATACCTTTGATATCCATTTTAGATAAAAAGATTATGGAGGATAATTCAGATTGTAATGCACTTTTTATCATAGTACATATTCATAATCAATCCATTCATAGTGTCCTCATTGATAATGGTTTCAGTGTCAACATGTGCACTATTAAATCATTATACCATTTAAGTTATTCAAAAAAGGATATTAATCTCATAAATATAATTATAAATATATTTAGTGGGAACATATAGACTTCATTAGGTGAGATTGTACTTCCTCTACAGGTTGGTCCCACACATATAACCACATTTTTCACCATAGTTCCTAGTGTAGGATTTTTTGAGATGTTACTTACTCATCCATGGATTCAAAAAATCTGAGCAATACCATCTACATTTCACAAATACCTAAAACTAATTCATGTTAATTAGGTTATTACAATTGGCATAGTTTCATATGAGCTACCACTCCTCACTGTAGATCCATCTACTTTGTAGTCACCTATTTCAATTTCCCCACTAGTTGCAATTCTTTCTTAGGTATAGATTTAGACACAGTTGATGCACCCATCACTAGTGCAAAAGGTTCACACACCTCCATAACTTTAGGATTCTATAAAGCTTCCAACTACAGTATTCACACCGAGATGAATTTCATTAATATCTCATCCATCTACACATAAAGCACATGTAGAGAAAGCTTCTCCTAATTTCAGATGAGTCTATAACAGCCCTATAGTTACATCTACTTATCATAGCTATAGGGGACACCACATTTGGTTTCCACTTCAAAGATTTTGGAGAAGTTATAATATACGCATATTTCATCTTCATAATCCCTGACATTCAATCATACCCCAGGATCATGGATGATTTATTTGTTCAATACAAGACACTATGACAAGGGGTCTAATTTGAGATGAATCAGTTAGTATCATTTCTTCTCAGTTTCTCTTATACATAGCATATATCAAAACATAAAAAAATACATTTTTTTGAAACTACAAAATTCATTTCAATTGTATGCATCATCTATGCTTTACATTACTACTATCATGCTAGGGATTACATTTATTGTTTCATGCTATTATATGTCAATTTATCTACATTGGCATGATTCACTTGATCTCTTTGAGTGTGTGTAGTGACATCTAGATACTCAATTGATTCACTCCACTAAGTGAGGGGGAATTCTTACTTCTACATTCAAGACACACATCGATACACATACCCACTGGGGGCATCTTCTGCATCACAACACCACCTAGGTTATGTCAATCCTACAACACACATTTTGAGTTAACATACTAATGCACATTACTTACCAGATTATAGAGATTATTATATCTATATTTCACTACTATTTACAATTTGTGTATCTCTTAGCATATACCTAGTATTGTACTAACATGTCATACATACGTTTACTTCTTAATTTGATTAGTTTGATGTGTTTTTATTTCTAGTTTACTTAATTTCATTCCTTGCTTAGCATAGCTTGTGTGATTACATTTCCAGTTTTAGTTTTGATTCTTGTATGTGTACCTTCAAACATTTGCCAATTTTTGTCATGTGTACTCTTCTATGTGACAATCTTTGCTTATCTTAAATTATATGTATATGTGGCATTTGAACATGCCTTGTATGTTTGCTTTCTAGTTTGAGTGAGATATGCCTATGTCCCTTATTTACATGGCATGTTGGACATTCTTGTATACTTCTTGCTTCTTACTTTATGTGTTTCTTTCATGATTACTTGTCCATGTTTTTAATGCCATGATTCATATCATGCATTTACCTTGCTTTCTTGGATGCCATGATGGACATCATATTTCATCTCTCCAAATAACAACTAATAACTAGAAACTAGCAGCTAATAACTAATATTTCAATTTTTAGTTCAATACATTGCACATGCTTTTACATTGTTACATCTATCTAGGTATACTCCTGCTAATCTAACAATCTCTTAATACAAATATTGTAATATCTAGAGATATATTACCAAATATCAATGCTATATCATGATTTATATATTATAACACACTTGTATGACTCTTTCTTCTTAGGGCAGTCATTACAGGTTCATCATTCCTACCCTTAGAGGAGGGAAAATTAAATAGTGGTTTTGTCATAGAGATCAAGGCTCTTAGTAGTAAAAATTATGGCATTGAAATCACCTAGTTTAGAATCTAGAGGTTAAACTAGTCAAAATAGAACAAAATAATAGTGAAAATTCTAGATTAGAAATAAGTTTTAGCATAGGATAGCAACACTAAAGATTGATAAGAATGCCAAACACAAGGGTGTCTTTATTTTGGTGCTCTTATCCAAGTAGAAAAATAGTCAAGTTTTCTAGTAATAGGAAAAAAGTTTAGCTTAGCTACAATTTTTTCACATGTAGATCAGTCACAATTAGTAGTTTTAGTACAATTTTCTTAGAGAATCTAGATATAGGGGGTATCATGTGTGACATGATGGATCTCACTTGCAATTTTAGATTAGGTAGTTGACATAACTTTTAGATCAAAATCTATGATCTAGACACTAGATATTGGGGGCAATGTGTATGGCACATTGGTCTTCTTTTATTTATGAGTTCAATTTATTACCAAATAATTTTTAGTAGTTGAATTCCTTACTCCATCTGCAAGTGGTTGGCATCATTTTCAAGTTAAAATCTCATACAAGTTTAACTTCTTGAGTACTTGGGTTCCTAAGTTGGATTTCACATAAGCATATTGTATCTATTTTGGAGTGGATTTCATACAAACCTAACATCCATCTTTCAAAATGGCTAAGAGTGGCCTAGTTTCTAGCATACATTCAACTATCCACACCACATTGTTAGATTTTTAAAGCATTCATGGGCTCTATGATCCATCTCATATTAAATATATTCTATAATGATATCACTTCATAGCTTCACTTCATAGGGCAACAATGGAGCCAAAGGATTAGCTACCTTTTGTACTCTTGAGGCACCTATTTAGAGGGACTAGACACATAATCCAAGCATCTAATAGCACATGCATGATTCATTAAATTCACTTATTTTTTGATGATGGAGCCAAAGGGCTTACCTTTGCATTGTTGAACCATATTCTAGGAATTTGACCACTCATTTTTCATTCACGATGTTACTCTTGATTCAACACATACCCAACATCATCCAACATAATCCAGAATCACAACAAGTTTTGTATTGGGTCACATACCCAATGAGGTTTATTTGTTCCAATCTCTTCATATTTATCTTACTTACCTTTGTATGTTCTTATTTTAGATATATCCTATCTAGTAATAACTAATATACCCGATGTTTTTCATTGTAGATTCACAATTCATATCACGCTCTCTCTATGCACATCTGACATCACATAGCTTCATGATCTTATCCCTTATAGGTAAGTTTAGGTATGCTTTCTACTTTCATTTTTCCTAGTATTTATTTTTGCTTCATCACTATAATAAAGAGGTGAAAATGTAGTCATATAAAATAGAAAATTTGGTTACCTGAGTGTGGCTAATGATACCGAATCCATAGGTCCTCCTACTTTCTACCATAACCCTTATAATCCTTTCTTTCACAAATTCTTATTCATCCATAACCATATAGAGTTAACCCTGACAAACCCAAGAAGCTCTTTTAGGCCCAAATACATCCCTCAAGTCTCATTCCCTCTAGATAGTAGTGCCTAACTTAGATATGAGCATTGAAACCTAGGGTGTCCTATTTCTATTGTTTTTTTCCAAGTGTACTTTTGGTCCCAATGGTCATATTTTAATGAATACTTATCTTAATTCATATCATCTTAATGCAAATTCATTTAACCCATGATCATTATGTTCCCTATAAAAGGCCATTCAATGTTCATTTAAAAGGGTTGGCAACAATTTATAAGAGAAGCAAGAATACAATTAAGTACACTCAAACACTTTTTCCTATTCTCTGCATACAACCTTCCAATATTATTCCAAGATTATTCTAACCCTTTTACCTATCCCTAGCCATTTGAAGTAAACCTAGTTTCAAATCTAGTTACATTTTCATACACAATTACACCAAGAACTTCAATTGGAGAACTACATTAAGTTGATCCTTCCTCAAAGTATTGGTATGTAGGTAGTGTGCCCACACATAGGGTTTGATGTGCATACATTGTATCCTTTACACACTAACCCCTTCTCTCTCTTTCCTAAATTTACTTTCAAGTTCAAGAAATAAAAGCCCCTAGGGCCTTTGAAGATTAAATTAAATGCATAATGAGGTCTACATATTTTGGGGATTTAATATTTCACTAATAGGGTAACATAGACCTACTAACTAGAACCTAGAAATCTTAGATCACCTAGACAACAACATCGAAAAAGGACTACAACATCGAAAAGTAGGGTGTCCCATATTTGACACTCCTATCCAGCCAAAAAATGAAGTTTAGGATCTTATTTCTGACACTATCATAGTCATGTACCTAAATTCTTAGGCCCTATCTTAGAATAGATAACTCAGAATAAGCCAAGTTATATTTTCCCTCATTTATTACTATTTCTAGAAAAGGCAAAAATACAATCTATTTATATAAATCAGTGGCTTAATTATTGCATATTTTTTATTGATTTATTTTATTCGAGACATGTTTATTAATTAGCAATAAAATTCCATTATTCTTAAAAACAATAAAAAATATTGAAACCCAAAGTGTTGGGGGCCCTTAGAGAATATGGAAAAATACAAGTCTTTATGTAGTGAACCATTCCTCTGACCTTATTATTTCTTTAAATTTCTTCCTTAAGTCTCACCATATCAATAGCTGAAGGGACTCATATGGATAATAATGGATTGGATATCCTTCCAAAATATTTCAATGAAATAAGAATTCAATAAGTTGATATATAATATTAATACACATTTATGGCATGTGGTAAACACATGGATCCCTTAAGAACTTCGTAAACCTAACATTAGTCTACAGTTTATGATGAAGAATAAATCTATTTTCTTGGAAAAACTCCAAAGGATTGGTTTTAAAGGGCCCTCTTGGTGTGAAATATGTAAAAAGAATTTTGACATCCAAAACCATATCCTCTTTTGTTACTTTTTTTCTAGAGAATTTCATAGTGGTTATTTAATTAAATGAATAAACATTGCATATTGATTAGTTTTATTTGGCATCTTTTCATTATCTAGATAGAATAAGGAGGGGATCATATTAGAATTATTTCGGTTATAGCTCATTCTCTGATCATCTAGAGCTTATAGAGATAAATAAATAATAGCCTTTAGGAACTTGTCCCTCTTTGAAGAATTTCTACTCTTAAAATTTAATTATTCCTTCAATAGGTTTTAAAGGCTAAAATGCCACTTCCTAAGAAAAAAATTTAGAAGATTGTTATATTCTCTTTAAATGTAATTCAATGAAAAAAAATATCTTGAATACATTAATTAACAAAAGTTTACTTCAATATTTCAATCTTTTAAGTGACAATTATGTCAAGATAAATTTTGATGGCACATCCAAAGGTAAACCATGTATTTATGGAGGATAAGGCATCTTCAACGATAATCTGAGACAAGTGATTTCCTATATTTCCTTCAAAATTCCATGGTTTTAAAATCATTAACCTAAATCTCTAGCTCTTCTCAGAGATTTGAGAATCGTTGTCGATTCAATTTTTAGAAAATTATTTATGAAAGATGATTATCTTTTGATTATCAATATTTTAAATAAAGCATACATGGCCACTATAAGTTCAACTCAATCATTGAATACACAATTCATGTCATTCCTTTTTGATGGACATTTTTTTTCTCCCACAACAATTATGAAACTAACTCTCCATCATATTTTTTGGATAACTTTTAATCTCTTCACCTTATTTATAATGATTAATAGAATTGTAAAGTTAACCCTCCCTTTAAATAATGTTAAAATAATTAAAAATAAAATATTAAACCCACTTACATCCTATCTTTCATCGTAAATGTTCTCAAGTGATTTGGTGGTCTAGATTTTGAGGTTTTTTTGCATAGTCTAAGGTGTTCCTTCTTGTTTTGTATTCATTGATCATTTATGTTTGAAAGTCTTGGAGATTTTAGGGATTTTATTATACTTTATATCATTCCTAAAGTTTTTTTAGTGTTCTTTGTTATGTACTTGTAGGATGTTATAGTGAATGGTGATTAAAGCTTCTCATGTTGGCTATTTCCTACTTCTCGAGAGTGGTTCTTTGGTGGTGCTTCCTTATAACACACTTAGATTGATATAGGATGTCAAAATTTTTTACTTGAGTTCATTTTTATTCTCTTGTAACTACCTTTTTGGCTTTGTAATTGCTTGGGATATTAACTTTTGACCATGTCATTTTGTTGTCACAAAAGTTTGTTTTTTAGTTTTTTATTTAATCTACTAGCAAGATCCTATTGTAACATGGATTAAAGGCCACTTTCCCTTTATTATAATCTATCCAAAAAAAAAATTCATTTCCAATTATTGGTTATAAAATATTGAGTACAAAACATATAGGAATATTAATAAACAAAAATATTAATAAATATTCTCTCATGCTTAACTAAAGGAAGAGTGAAAGTATAGGTAATCAAATAATGCAAAATGAATTTTGAGATTGATTAATGTTAATTAATTTGAAAAAAATGTATTTTGTACGTAATGGTGTTCATTATTTTTTGAACAAATATATGTATCTTAAAAATATTATCTATACTGAAATACTCAAAAAGTACCACTTGATAGTGATGGGACAGCTACAACATCAAATGGAAAATGAGTTTTTTTTTTTTTTAAATTATCAATACTTCACAAATTATTGATTAATACTAATGAGAATATTTATTTAATAAAGATACTAAAGTTATTTGAATAAAAATCAATTCATTTCGTGTATATAAACAAAGAGCATGAGAAAATAGATGAGTTTTTCATTTAATTTGTTGAAGTTCTGAGGACCCCTTTGGAATACTACTAAAACTAAAATTGTGCAGGGGATTTAATTTTATTTTTTTTTAAATTGGAAAAAAACCAAAACCAACCCTTTTCGCGTTGTTTATATTGGAAGTAATCTTTGAAAAAAATAGAGTAGAGAATGAATTGTATTCTTTGTGATACCTAATTGTAATCCATTCTATTACTTTTTCATGCCATTCCCCTATTATTTTTATCCATTAATGGATGCCTCTTGTAGAACATTTATTGTTATGTAAAGACTTGAAATAGATAAAGAAGAAGACTTGATTCCCTCTTCGATGGATTGACACTCAATTGGATCAAATTTGATTTTTAAATTATTTTTGAATATTAGTTTTTATATTATTGCTTGACCAAGAGAGGATTTAAATGAGGATATATACAAAATGAAATTTGAGAGAAACAAGGGATTTTTTGAGTGGAGTAAATTTTTCTATTTATGTTTTATATTATTTTTATAACGTTGATGAATGTATTTTTGAAATTATTTATAAATTTATTATTATTTATTGGATAATTAATTATATATATTTATTTATTTATTAAAAATTGTTTCTGATTTGAATCTAAATGTTTTATACGATTATAACCAAAAGCTGTGTTTACTAATGTTAAAATGAATTATGAAAACAATATTGTTCCTATATATAAAAAATTATGGTAAGCATTTATCACATTTCAAGTTCTGTGTTTCAAAATTTTCATAGAAAAAATGAGGAGTTGTTATATATAAGCAACAGGGTATTTATAAATTGGTCTTCCTAAGCTAAAAGTCTTACTAAGATGGCTTCAACCCATAATTGAAGGAAAATATTTTTAAAAGTGTTTAAAAGCCCGAAATGTCAACGAAAAGTTATATATATATATATATATATATATATATATATATATATATATATATATATATATATATATATACATATACATACATATACATATACATACATATATACATACATATACATATACATACATATACATATACAACATGTATATATACATACATACATACATGTATATATACATACATACATACATATATATATATATATATATATATATATATATATATATATACACATATATATATATATACACATATACATACATACACATATACATACATACACATATACATACATATATATATATATACATATATATATATACATATATATATATATATATATATATATATATATATATATATGTTGGTAGGTAAAGTGTAAAGCATAAATATTTGTATTTGAAAATTTGTTAAATATATTTTTATAATTTTAACTTATAAGGAATCTTAAAAAAAAGAAAATTGTGAAAAAATAGCATTTAAAATTTATTTTGTAGATTTCTTAACAATATTCGAGAGACTACTATTTGGTGGGAAATATCTTTTAAAATTGTTAAAAAAATTCAAACTTTTTAATGCTGATTTTTATTATTGCATACTGGGTCTGGGTCTTTTATAGGACCATGATGGGTCTTTGTTTCTTTGCTTTTGTCTTGTTTACTACTTGGGATGTGTTGGGTAGTTCCTTTGCTAATTTTTGGTATCCTAGGAATTTTGATGATTCTTTTAATTATCTAGACCTCTTTCTTCATTTGTGCACATTAGCTTTCAGACTAGCTAAAACAACTGGCTCACATACCAATTAAAACTGGTTGTTACTCTTCTTGCTTTGGTTTGGGGTCTCATTTATGATCCCCAGGGTTTGAATGGCTCTCTCAATTTATATTTAGATGTAATTTGTTGGTTTCAAGCCCTACTAGGCACCCGACAGGGATTCTCACTCGTGAAAATACTACGGACCCAAACCTCACTTTATCTCTAGGCTACTATCTGATCCATTTGAAATTAGTCTATAGGTCTAAAGGGGATCTTGATTGTTCTTTTGAGATATGGTCATCTTTATTCATTAGTCCAAGCTGGTTTTTGGTCCAGCTAAAACCACTTGGCTCCCACACCTATCAAAATTGGTTACCACCCTTCTTGTTATTGTCAAGACATGGACCACCATTTGTGTCCATGTTGGTTCTTGATCAAGTCTAAATAAGAGTCTTGTTTATTATTTCTAGGTCTCTATTGGGAACCTGATTGGCCTTTGTTCCATTGTTATTTCCTCACTTGTTTCCTAGGTGGTGTTGGCATATTGCTTCACTCTGTTGGAGACTTGAGCCTCCATCTGTGCCTAGGCTTGTTCCGGATCTAGTTAATAGAGAATTGGTGGTCTTTTTATCATCTTTAATGGATTTGGGTTCCATAGAGGACCTCAACGGTTCTTTTAGAAACTTGTGCATCTCCCTCGATTAATCTAGTTTGGTTTATGGTTTAGATAAAACCAATTGATTCTTGTACCAAGCGAAAGTGGTTTTTGCTCTTTCCACTATTGCTCTTCCTTTGATGGGGTCCTTTCTACTCTTTTCACTATTGTTTGTTCTTTCGGTAGGGTCCTTTTTTCGTCCTGATGAATTCTATCTTTTCTATTTTGTTTATACCAGGAGAGATCTGGGACTTCTAGTATGACCAGACTGAGTTCCAAATCAATTAAATGTGAGTTTACCTTAATCCGATATGTGTGTATATGTGTGAGTGTGTATTATATATGATCTAGTTTTATTCAAGAAAACTCGTAGGAAAAAACATCATTTCATCAATATATTCATAAAAATTTTGAGGCAGGGAAAAGGATACTGGTGTGCACGACAAATGATGGGTTATAATAAAATAAATAAGGATTTTTTGTATCACAGTTTAACATATATTCAATATTTTATAATAGCAAAATATATTCTTCTACTAATAGATCTGTTTTTAGGCTTATCTTTGTTACTTACCTGCTACTGGTGGAGTTGGTTTGGGTTTCGGGTTTTATTTTTTATTTTTTTAAAATTAAGACAACCATAAAGGAGCATGAAAAGCGGACTATAAAAACTATAAATATGAAGAATTAATTTATTAAAAAATATGCTATATAAACTCAAAGAAATTCAAAACATGGTGTGGTCTGCATATACGTGTCATATCGATTAACATATAAAGTTCTATCCATAAGTGTCGTATTTTAAAAAATATAGTTCTACAGAAAGACTCATTTAAATCCACTTTACCGTCTATTTGATTTTCTTGAACAAATGGAAAATATTTATTTGAAATTAAACATACCTTCCATATATACAAATTTATTCCATTGTGAAAGTTGCTAACTAACATGTCTTAATCCATCTATGCTTCCATCAAATATCTTTCCCTTAGCGTTCTGGTAAATCTGGACAGATATGTTTAGAAAAAGATGAAGAAAGCCTCGTGCACAGTGGTGCAAGAATGTTAGAAAATGAGGTTGAAAGTACATTTTCCAAGAAAATTGAAGAAGCATTTAACAAATCATGTAAGCAAGAAATTACTCACATTCTATGTGTAAATAAGAATTTGTGCACCAAAATACTCCTAACTGGGGAGGTGCGATCCAATTCAGATAATGGAAATGTTAGTTAAACGACTAATTTTATAACTGAAAACGGTATCAAACATGAGCCTAATATTTAATAAGAAAACAACGTAATGTTTTTAGCTAGAGGATATGAGATGTCAGAAATAATAGGTATCAAATTCAGTTCAAGTCGTTTTCCTTGAAATAATAGAAAAACAGAGTATTTCTATCTCATAAGTGACATGGTATTTATTTTTGTGTCAGTGGTGGTGGCATTTCATCCAAGGGATGATTTTATGTTTTGAGAAACTGTTCAGGATGAATACTGTTGGAACATGTGGTCGTAGGCATGTAGGTACTCTAGCCTACCTAATGAACACGCCAAAGACCAAGTCTTTAATCAGCTATCTTTTTGTCACATCTTTGTGATTTTAGCATGTCTTGGTGCATACTTAATCAATATATATCTGAGTTAATAGATCTTGTCATTAAATACATTTACTATTGTTCGTTGAGCTCATTGATTGAGCAGACTTCTCTAGAGGCTTCCATAGACTGCTATAAATGGAGGTCAGATGTATTGTGTTAACCAATGAATTCTGGAGCAGTGTAGATCTACCCAGTTCATTCCACCAGCCTGTAGTGCTAGGTGTTGACAGCAGAAGCTCCTACTTGTATGACTTGATATATGCACAGAAGTGCATCCCAGCTCAAGTTGGTAGGATCAATGAGCCTCAGAACGACCATTGAATCTAGTTGTGAAGGCCTATAGAATGGCCATTGTGTTATGAGGATGAGAGCTGAAGCTCATTAAAAGAGTCTGTAATATGAATCTCATTAATAGAAATAGTTAGTTTGTTTTTACATGTCTTTGCAAGTTGTTTGAGTCATGTTTACATCTGTTGCGCTGTGTTGACTAGCATCACAGTCTATCTGTAGGCAGTTTCGTTTCTTTCTAATGGTATCAGAGCCCATGGATTTAATCCTAGGAAGCTGCAAAAATTTTAGAGTCAAAGGTTGTCTAAAATGTCTTTCTGCATTTGTATTGCATGATCTTTCGTTCTAAGGATTCCTTGGTTGTCTATTGTCTGGAGCAGTGTGTTATAAGTCTATGTCCATGACTATATGTTAAAGCATGCACCTAGTTCATGTTTAATCTAGGGAAGTCTGTGCATTCACTCAAAGGCAAGTCTTGTGTTATCTATTCTTGGGTTTTTGTTGTTTGATAGTGCACTTCAAACCAAGTAAAGTCAAGGCTGAAGCCTTGAGGAGCTGTTCTTATGAAGTGAATGAAGATTAAAGGTGATCTATACTAAAGAAAAGAGGTCAGTGCACCACCCAGATTGAAGTCTGCCTGTAAGACAAAAAAGCCAAGGAGAGCTAGCTTAACAGCTTGGCATTGGGAAATGATGTGCTGCCAAAGAATGCAGCCAGTGAAAGAGCCTATTGAGATAGGTAGTTTGTGGGAAGGTGTGTTAGAGAGAAGATCATGGATTCTGGACTGATTTTGATGTAGTCTTTAAAACAAAAAGCTACAGCAGTTGCTGAAAAAGGAGATTTCTGGAAAGATGGTCAAAGAAGAACGCAGCTAGCAAGGAGATGGAGCAGCCAATTGAGTGTTGGCAGAAGAAACTGAAGCTCCGTTCGTAAAAAAAATGTAGACCTTTAGGCAGCATTGGAAAAATTTTGCAAATCATGGCAGAAGAGTCAAGGAGCTCACCCACAGCAACAGAGCAGAGAAATTTAGTGGTGCTTTCATTGGCAAAATTGGTGAAGGAGGTGTTGGACATGCAGGAGGTGGAGTTTGGGTCTCGTACCTGAAACATGGTATATAATATTATGTTTAAGACGATGTTTGATAGGAGATTTTGCATTTGGATATGTGAAGGCAATAATTGGTGTCTATATCATGCAGAGTTTTTGATAAACCAGCAGTACGACTATTAAAAGAAGGTCAATGGAAGAGAGCAAGTAGTTTTTTGGGAGCCAACGGAAAGAGCAGGAAGCCAAAGTTTGGCTAAAAGGAAGATTAAGATCGCAGCTTTGAGGTGCTGCCATACAACCACTGGAGGAAAGGAGATCATAGGCAATTTAAAAAGGTGTAATAAATAAAAGGAACCCCTAGGCGATGTTTTTAGAGCCAACTGAAGCAGCCGCTAGAAGAAGAGAGCACAAAAGTGTGGTTAGACTACTCCGAAGATAGGAAGATGCTCTGAAGATGCATCTAATGCCAAGGATAAGAGGCGTATTACAAAGAAGATTTTTCCGAAGAGCCTGCTCCGAATGCCAAAGACAAGATGCGTCGTATATGTTCAAAATCAGACTGAAGTCTGCATGGTGGTGGTGTATTCCACATATAGGGCGATGTATTTCGCAAGACAGTGTATTCTGCATGACAGGGAGTGGAAAAAAAAAGGTATAAGTAGTTTTTGACCAATTTTCAACTTAAGGGGGAGAATGTCTATATGATGCTCTAAAGATGTAGCTCCGAAGAATACTCCTGTAGTCTAGAGTAAGGCGGAGTGTTGGAAAATGTAGTCATAGGCATGTAGGTACTCTAGCCTACCTAATGAACATGCCAAAGACCAAATCTTTAACCAGCTATCTTTCTGTCATATCTTTGTGACTTTAGCATATCTTGGTGCATACTTAATCGATGCATGTCCAAGCTAATAGATCTTGTCATTAAATACATTTACTGTTGTTAGTTGAGCTCATTGATTGAGTAGACTTCTCTAGAGGCTTCCATATACTGCTATAAATGGAGGTCGGATGTATTGTGTTAACCAATGAATTCTAGAGCAGCATAGATCTACCTAGTTCATTCCACCAGCCTGCAGTGCTAGGTGTTCATAGCAGAAGCTCCTACTTGTATGACTTGTGATATGCACAGAAGTGCATCCCAGCTGAAGCTGGTAGGATCAATGAGCCTCAGAATGGCCATTGAATCTAGTTGTGAAGGCCTACAGAATGGCCATTGTGTTATGAGGATGAGAGCTGAAACTCATTAAAAGAGTCTGTAATATGAATCTCATTGATAGAAATAGTTAGTTTGTTTTTACATGTCTTTGCAAGTTGTTTGAGTCATGTTTACATCTGTTGCGCTGTGTTGACTGGCATCACAGTCTATTTGTAGGCAGTTTCGTTTCTTTCAAATACAATGGAACAAATAGATTAATGACTAGAAACATTTCATTTTCCGCATTTTCGTCATTTGGGCTTCGTATCTCAAGACTAGCAAGATTTGAATATACAAATATACGTTTAAGTGTTATTTTAAATCTTTTGCTAATAATATTTTTTTTTAATTCAAAATTATTTCTCAGATGAGTTTCTAAAATAGCTTACTAGAGAAGGAAGTATATTGTGATAACATTACAGAGCATATAAGCATTTCTTGTTGATTTAGCCATCGTAGCATTGTAAAACCCTAAATAAACAAAATTGTTATATCATTGTTTGATTAACCAATTGTTACAGAAAGGCACCAATTTCTATGCAGACAGAAAATTAAATCAAAATTATTATATCCTTGTTTGATTAACCAATTGTTACAGAAAAGCACCAATTTCTATCCAGCCAGAAAAATAATCAAAATAATGGCATTAAGATGGTATTCTCAGCTTGACAAGATCCATCGCAAGAAAGATCGCCAATAATTTCAGTCGTGATTGTCGTGATATGCTGTCCATCATATCTCTGTCCCTTCTCTCCCGTGGATGAATGATCTGGTTTGGTTTCCATAGAATCAATAGCACCTCCTCCAGCAACCACACGCGGCAGGCCTGAAATCATCGCATTTTGGGTAAGCACAAAAACTAGGATTTATAACACGAGAGATACCCCAAAGTCAAACCCCACCCTCCACTTCGGCGGAAATGTATCTTGTTTGCATCGATAACGGTCATTATCATTTAATAATTGACTTCAGAGTCATTTTACCACAACCAGGATAACAGAACAAGATTTAAGCAGGATGTAGAATTATGTTGATACGTAATTATTTTTTAAAATGAATCTACGGAGTGTTGTAAATTATGATAGTTGTATTTTTTTAAATTAGTATGCACTTTTATATATATATATATATATATATATATATAAATAATATGATATGTTTTATGGGTTTATATAAAAAATTTAATGATATCATATATTTTTTTTATATATAAATAAAATTTTGTATATTAATTTGTAAAAATAAAACTATTATAATTTATAATATTTAGTAGATTTATGAGACACCTCATCGGAAATGGCTCTGAGAGGGAGAAATATTTTCAAAAAACCAACCGGGGAATGTAACAGTTGAATTGCATGGAGAGGAAGAGGATGACGATCCTAATCCATCAAAGCTTGAATCTCTAGGAGTGTGGCTTTTTCTGCACTCTGCTTTGGCGGGGAGGAAAGATACCTGGGTTTTTTCTGGAGGAGACATCCTCTCGCCGCTTGATCTCTTTGTCCATTTTTGGAGCTATGGCCCTTTCATCTGCCATAACGAGTACAAGATGGTTGTCTCGTGATTTGAGAGATGCCGTGACCATTTTGGGGTTTTTGTGGACATAAAATTTGCAAGTCTTGGATTACTGTCTATAGTCTTAAGTGACGAAATGATTTTTTCGCTTTTATTAACGTTTTGGCTTAGATTTTCCCCTGTTTCAGGTTTTCCCCTGACTGTAGCTCTATTAGAAACCTTGTTGTTGGCATGTGGGATTTATATAGTAGCTCCCCCTCTGCTAGCACCTAGGTTTCTACCTAGAGGAGCGGAGTTCTGATCAGTTATTCTCTTATGGTGCTCTGCTGTGGGCCAGATTTGGCTGGTTTACAAGTTCGGAAGTGCTTCGAAAGAGAAGGAAGAGATTACCTTACTATATGCCCTGACTTCTACTTCAAGTGACAGACATGGCCAGAATGTGATGGTCCTATTTTTTAAAGCCTCTTTTCTTAAGGAGTTGGGTTTGTTAAGAAGAAATATGCTTTTAAGGCTTGCTCAAGAAGCACAGATGAGTGTGTGATCGTGATCTCCTCCTTTTCAAGTTAGCTTCATGTGTGGCTATCTTCTTTATTTCTGGGCTGAGGCAGGTACCTGGTATCAGGGTGTCCTTAAAGTCCGTCCGCACCTCAGACTCTTACATTATAATAGTTCGTAACATTACTAAATAGTGTGTTTGTTATTGGGAAATATATTCCCGTAACATCCAGGTTATTAGTTTCTATTTTTTTAGGAGGTTGTTGTGTTGCCTTTATGGTTATATAATAGCCATTTGTAATAGATCGAATTAATATATAGGAAGGATAATATTTTTCTTGTGTGTTTTAATCTGTTCAACTCTCCAATTCGCAAATAGTGTGGTATCAGAGGAGGGGATTATATGTGATTTATTTATGGAGTGTTAAAATTGTTGAGCTGCTTCTCCAAATTCATCGCCACCCCTTGTATGAGAGTTCTATAGTTTTTGTTGAGTTCTTTAAATTGAGTCAGAGTAACGTAGAAAGTAGCTGTAGTTTATTGTCTTTAATTTGGTCTGCATTCTGTATAGAGCTGTGAGGCAATATTCGAGAGTCTCGAGCTCGTCATTGATACCACATCTAATATCTAGATTAGCATGATTTCTGTTCTAAGCATCCGTCTGGTCTTGAAGGTATCGTGCAGGTCCGCAGCCATTCTAGATTGATCTGGCGTCCAAATTAGTTTTTGAATTGACATTTGTTTAATAGTGATATCTATGTTGCGTGGGCATCCTACGTCTTGCTTGTTGGACAAAGAAAATGTGTTATTGTAGCGCACAACCACCAAAATATATTCTTCTCGGTTTGTTATCTTCAGATAATTGTTTTTCTGCATGCAGACCAGGGACGTGCCAATCTCATTACCGTGATTATACTTTCGGTGGCCGCATACAAAGACCCAAAGAAGATGTGTGCCATTAGATGGATTGATTTTATTCTTATGCTACGTGGAGATCTATATTCCTATGCACAAACCTGATTGGGACATCGTCTTCTGACATTTTTATCGCATCACGCAATTATTGTTCACCGGTGACTTAGAGCTCCTGTTTGTCAGCGTCATTTGAAGTTCGTAGACCAAACAATTCAGGATCCGTAGATTTATGTGACGTCAGACCTGTAGAGTCATGTGGATCCGTCTCCTATCGGCCGCCATTGTAGAGATGCAGATATATGCGGACGGTTAGATATATGTTCAATAGGTTTTTTCAAATACCATGTTTGTTATGTGTTTAGTTTTTTTATAAAAGTCAAACATTATTTAAGTTGTTCAAAAAGTCAATAATATATGTCCATAAAATCATAGTGGGTTTATTTAAATCTAGTTTGTTTTATGGTTATTAATGCAATTTTTATTTTAAGTCATGTTAAAATATTTTTAGGTTTTACATGTTTCTTGTTATGTTATAGGTTATTACATATAATGTTATGTCAAATTATAATAAGGTCATTGTTTATAATCTTATGTCAATATGTTAGTCTTTAGTTAAAAATTCATTAATAATTTGTTCATTTTTTCAAAAGTTATATTTTATAAGTTTTTTTTTAAAAATGTTTAAAATTAAAATTGTTCAAGGACGCAATAGCGTTTGTATACGATGTTTATTGAGCTTCATTGAGATATCAGTTGAGTAAGTAGCTTTTTATATAGGATGGGGGATACACGGAGGTTGGAGGACATTTAGCATCCTCTCGTGAGTTGCCTATGATGGGGTTGCATCATTGCTATGGTGACATTTTGTGTGGTATGTTATTTTCAACATGGTGTGTTTTAATTTTTTTCTTCAATGTTGTGTGCTTTGTGCCAAATCGTCTATGTCGAGGATGATTGCCAATGGTAGTGGTGAAAATCTACACTGTGTGAGATTGAGTGGCAATAATCACGTATAGAGGCTACAATAGGTGATGAGGATTTAGTCCTCATTTTTTGTTTTTATACATTTTGTATTTATCAAAAAAAATAGTCAACGTTATTTCCCAATTTGGTACCCCCTGATGAAGAACATTGTGGGTAACAAAAGCACTAAAGTAACACTTGGTTCTTGAAAAAGGGTTTGTGAAAATATGAGAAACCACCGAAGTGGTCAAGACCTCCTACCATGTTCAGGTTCGTGGTCAACTTGCGTCAGGAAAACATATGAGTTTGTAGTAATCTAACAAACCACCAACGGTATTTAGCAGAGAGATGTATCGTTGTAACTTCTAGTTTTATGGTAGTCCTGCAAGGAAAAACCAAGGTGTCACTAGGAACATGAAGCCACAAAGATGGCGTGGCACCACAAAGGTGAGGAGGCTACACAAAGAGTGTAAAACCATTTTGTCATGTTTGAGTTAAAGTGGTGCTTGGAATTAATAATGTTAAGGGGGTGAATATTAGATTTTAATAATTTATAATATTATTAAATAGTGTATTTTAGTTTGTTTGTTATTGGTAAATATATTCCCATAAGGTTTGTTATTACCTATGACCATTCTAAGTTATTAGTTTCTATTTTACAGGGGGTTGTGCTACCTCCATGGATATATAATAAATATTTGTAATGCATCGAATTCATATATATGACAGATGATATTTTTCCTCTATATTTTAATCTATTCGACTCTCTAATTCACTAACACAGACTAGATTTCAAGCAAGAAACACTTCACAAAGATGGAAAGAATGGGTCCTCTGCTTGATTTTCATTCACTCTCAAGTCAAACTACTGAAAATTATGATGAATGGAGTTTGAAGGTGGAGAGGTTTGCTATAGTCAAGGAAAGATTTTTTTTTCTTTATTCGATTCAAAAGTTTCATGGATTTAAACTAGAATCCTTCTCCACAACATTTTGTGGAACCCTATGGAATCCTCCTTACACCGTTTCATTTTATTAAGGTTGTTTAATGAGTCTAATGCACCTCTTTGGTGGAGGAGGAGGTTTTATAATGTTCTTAGATATTTGATTGGAATAACTAATTTTCCCTGCCTTGATAGAATGGTAATACCAGCCCCATGTTTTTTTAATATGTTGGTGGAATTTCATGGTTGGGTGATTGTCATGTTTCAAACTCGTGTTAAAGGTTTGGATGACTAGTTATTTTGATGCCTACAGGGATGCATTCTAGAGTGTTAGATTATTTGAATTTGAAATTTATGATTTTGCCACTCTATTTCTGTGATAGACTAGTGTCACTTTCTATGAAGTGACCATTGGATTCTTTTCTTAGAAGAATTGGATTTATTTTGTGACTCTAGCTATGACAGGGTTTGTTTGGGATGTTCTTCTGGGGACCTAGGCCCCTTGTGCTTAGAATTGGTTTATGGAAACCTAGGGCTTCATTTGTGCCCATACTAGTCTTACATCAAGTCAAATACCAGATTGGAAGTTTCTTTTCTAAATTGGTTAGGTTTGGGTTCCTTAGGGACCTAGATGCTTCCTTTTGAGACCCACACCTCTTCTTCCTTTAGTCTAGGGTAGTTTTGGGTCTAGCTAAAATTAGTTGGTTTTTACACAAGTCAAAAGTGATTTTTACTATTTCTATGTTGTTTTGTCTTTTGGTTGGGTCCTCTTTTATATGCTAGAGACCTTGGTCTCCTTTTGTGCCAAGACTAGTTTTGAACACTATCAAATTATGGTATGTAGGGTCTCCTAGGGCATCAGGAGACATCGACCTCTTGTTCCATTAGTCCAAGATGGTTTCCATTCCATCTAAAATTGATTGATTCCAACATTAGGAAATGTTAAAGGTACAATCACGGAGAAGTATGGAGTTGAATCAGTGAGCCTAGATAATCCAACTTCAATTTTAATACTTTAACACTCTTAAACAACTATCACAAGCATTCATGAAGCATACACATTTTTCATAGCAATGAACAAGAGACGCAATGCAAGATCAAGAACATAACACATGATATATGTGGGAAACCCTCTCAGAGGAAAAATCCATTGGAACTTGTAATTGGTCTACTATCATTTAATAATATGAACCAATCTAGACTCACTGCAACTAATCAAGTAACTGCCAACCTTTATTTTAGTGAGACTGCAATCACACAAAGAGCTACTACACATGTTTAGCTGAGTTGTCACAACAACTAGACCTTTAATAAATTTCACCTTGCAAGGAGGCTACAACCCCCTAGATGTTGAACAAGCACAACAACACCTATGAACACATCTTTTAAACACTAATTTCCTACCAATATAATTGAGATACAAAGAATAACATCTCTCTTCAACTTTTCACACTCAAATAATCTAAAACATCATTTTGGATCACCCTAGACGTCTTCGCTCATCCTCAACCTATAACAACTCTATTCTACCTACAGAGTTATGACCTAGAGGTCATACACTTATTCCTCAATCTACTCTACTTATAAACTCATCTACTAGGCACTCTCCCTCCCCTTCATTCCAGAACTCTCACATACACACACCTCTTATAAGTCTAGAAACCAACACATTTGGTTTAACTATTTATAGAACATTCATGATCATCACCATTTTGGTCAGTAAATATGCATACCTTAACCCTTAAGTCATTTATCTCATTGAGACACAACTCAATACTATCCACATAAGTTGGCCATAGAATTCATGGGTCACCCTTAAGTAGCTACATCTTTCATTTAGGCCTTTGTATTCTTTATAGGTCTCATGGAGACCTGTTCACCCATTTAGCACTTCATCAAGAACACAAGATGATTTTAAATGCATATTTACACTCCATATGACATGTTCAACATCCTCTAGTGATAAAAATCATCTCTATTCACCTATACATATGCTCAATCAACTGAAATAATGACCTTGTACACAAGAACACCATATATCAACACATAGTCAGAATTTTAAGCATTATTCATACTCAATAGAAATTAATCGCACCTCTAAAATCCATACATATGATCCTCATGGATTCTATAACACTCTCCAATAGATAATTCATCACGAGACATCAAAACAACATCATCACAAGATTGAATATCCTTCTCAGGTCACTTGCAATCCATGATCAAACACAATCAAATTTGAACCTTCATAACATTGACTGTACATAATTTCAAACCTTCAAACATATATTTATGGATACATCTTGGAGTCCTCTACAATTTATCTTTTCACACCATAAGCAAATTCTACCCGAATCAAAATATATAGCCCAAAAACTAGACAATAGTATTTTGTTTGTTAAATTCTAATATTTTAATTCAAACGGTCATAGTTAAAACTCAAACACCATGTCTTCATCCCGTGTACTCAAATATCACATTAAAAATACACCATTTATCTTTTTTTAACTTTAACTCATTGTGTTCCACTACCCAAACATTAAAATTTGAATAGTTGAACTCATCTCATGCAATCTTAACCACATACGCTCCGTTGAACTCTTCGAGATTGTCCTTGCTTTAACAGTGCTAGAAAACTATCACTTTAACCTTTTGAATTTAATACACACCATTTATCTCAGTCAATATGAATAAAAAATCACCATTTATCCTTATAATAATCTTAATTTTTATCTCTACCTAGTGTCAAACATCAAACACCTATCGTCATCTCACTACTTCCTAACACCTTGGAATAAACATGCTTCATTGATCCTTTTGTAAGGAGCTCAATTTTTAACTTTGTCAACCAATGAAAAATTTGACTCATTTGACTCAACAAACACCATATTTTTTCACTTTATACTCACCTATGAGCCAATATATCTCTTTTTATCCTTGATCTTTCATATCGAGCAAAATAGACTATGGGAACCATTGTAAACTACCTATAAGGCCAACATTGGACCTCAACAATTTTTGTTGTGCTTAGATGCATGATTTGAAATTTGGAAAATATTATCTCCTCACATAGGATAATCCAACCATATATCAACATGATCTTGGAACCCTCATGCATGTAAGGTATAATGCCATTAATCTGCTCACTCACTTTTTTTGCCATAGAGTCAACTATGTCAAAAACTGCTTCGGATGCCAACTTTAAACATGTATGTATTTTATCACACTTCATTGCATGACTATAAAATTGGTGAATATCAACTACACATATAATTGAATAAACCCATATGATCAAATTCTCTTAAAACTACCACATGTGCAAAATATGACTACATCAAAATTCCTACTTAGCTTTTCTTCCCACATTGCAATTTTGGCTAAATATGGGAAAACATTGTCAAACTACCTAGGATCCCTACTTTTAACTTTTATATCTTATGTTATGATTCATTACATGACCTAAAATTTAACATGTAGAAACTAGGAACAAATGTGATCACAACCATATGACCAACTCCCCCTGATGCATAAACATATGGCAATGGCGATGTCAACAAACTATCTACTCAAAAAAAATTCAACTAGATGCAAAATATATAGATGAAAATAATGATCAACTAGATGAAATCCACTGATGAACACAATCACTCAAATCATTCTTGTCTTTTAATCAGACCCCTTTCACATTTTCAAATCACCATACTCATCCCTAAACATCTCTAACCATGCCAAAACTAAAGATCAACCATGGATCCTTCAAACATATTAGGACAAACATATTACACAATTTTTCATTTTCAATTAGACTATCAAAGCACTTCATCCACTCAATTAGACACCTCCATGTCATCACTGAAAACTATTAAATAATCTCCCCCTTTTTAATTGATGTCAATAACCATCATATAGCAATATTTAGCTCACCTTACTTCTCTCTCTTCAAGGATTCCCACAATAGGAAGTTTTTACCCCTTTGACACAATGATAAAGTGGGCACCAAATGATCTTAAGGACCAAAAAATACTAAAATCAAGAGAAGACCATCTTATGAATATAGTACAAACTCCCCCTTACCTTAAGCCTACTTCTTTTCTCTCTAACGACATCCTCTTGCTACATGCTAATACTCTCTTCAACTAAGCACTCCAACCAATGAAGAAAGAGAACACGAAAGTACTAAAATATGATGAAACTCACCAAGAAACATCTAAGAAGGACTCCCCCTAAGATCTCTAAATCATTTCACATATTGAGCATCTTCAAATCTCCATACACCATGAAGAATCACCACAAAGGCTTATTAGCCTCTTCTCTCAAGCCACCTTAGGGACCACTAAAAGAACATCATGACACTCAAAAAATAGTAAACATGATCTCAAAAACATGATAACTCTCTTCGAAACACTCACGCCTTTCTCTTTTCAAGAAAATAAATAAAATAGTCACTCTTGTTCTTACAAGCCCTGTTTAGTCTCCTTGTAGCCCTAATTGGAATTTACAAAGCCCAAAAAATTAAGTAGACACATCTTCAAGATTTAAAAATTCACATCTATAGCACTCTCATATATCCCTTTAATTACAAAAGTTTTCAACATGTATCTCATCCTTTACAAAATACTTTCTTGACAAACCATCTTGCTAATTAGGCCTCCATCTTCACAAAAACATGAATAAATTGAAAACCGCAAACCTTCAAATCTCTATAAATCATGATTACATATCCCATTTGACCCATTAAACCTATTAATAATCCTTAGATCTCAACTCATAAGGAAAACTACTTTTCTATTATAGCCCAAAAAACCTAGAATCTCAAAATAGATAAAGTCAACAACCTCCTTCAGGTTAACACCCTCCTCTCCAACTTCTTACATACTTGGAGATAACCTTCACACACTTATAAACAAAAAATTTATATTTCAAATATATAATAACCCATATATCCTATAACCTATTTTAGGCTAGCTTATCATTATGCTAAAACTTAGTAAATCAAGAGCACTCAAAAATCATCATTTTGACTTCAACATACCTTTAGACCAAAAAACAACTAGGACCAAGCTAGAATGAGGTCAACAGACCTTTCTGAGAACAAAACTCATCTTAAATTTCATTAATCTTATTATGCCATCTAGAAACACCTATTCTGACCCTACAGACACTACATACACAATAACACTTGCTTGTCCACTAAAGGGAGTCTTTTAAAAAGCATATATAGAGATACCCTACTTCATAATGTCCTAAAATAGTGTGAAACTAGGGGTTACCTACAAATCCTCATTTTATTTCTCCTCCTTGGTCATATGATACTTTTAGTTCTTCTTCTTCTTAGGCTTAAGAAAAGAAACATGCTCAAGCACTACAATATTTTTCTTCTCTTCTAAGATTTAATTGAAAATACATGTAGATAACATAGATTCATGGCATACCTTTTCATCTAAAAAATTCACCTTATAGTTATAAACCTCATAAATATTCACTAACAATTGATGTTATTTCCATGATACATACTCAACAATGGTAGGATGTTCACTTGAATCAATACACATCTGAGAACTAACCTCAACTAGTACCTTGGTCTTCTTCTTGAACTTGGTCTATTCATTCACAACATAAGTAGACTATGAGATCTCTTATAGTATTCTCCACCATAGCAAATAGATTAATTGCACTTGTAGTCTCATCATGACTCATACTAACCACTTTTGACTTTCATTAGTCGAATTGCCTTCTTCTTTGCACTCTTGAAGTAAGACTAAATCTATTATGACTTGTAGACCTTTGCTTGTAGAATCTAACAATGTGACGTCTTTGTTCATAGTTGTAGTGAACCATAATCCTTGATGAAAACATAGATTTTCTTACTTTATTTGGATAAAAACACATAATGTATCCTATGTCATGACAAATGAAACAACCTCCTTTCTTGAATAGGACTCACCTTGTCTAATCTTATGTGGATAATGGTTTGCAAAGTGTCCAACATCAATCCCTAAATTTGACCACACCTTTTGACTAATGACCCCCATCACAATTCTTTGCAAACTCATTTAGAACAAGTCTCTTGTATTCTCTATATTTATGTCCAAATTCATTACGTGTGTAACAATAACCATTAAAACTTCCATACCTCATGGAATTTGGTTGTCTGATCTGATTTGTATTCATTCTGATAGCACCTTTATTCTTTGCTTATTGATTTATCTCCATATAATGATTGTCCTTGTTCACATTAGTATTTATCTTGTATTGAGTTACTTTCTTTTCTTCATCCTCATATCTAACACCATTTCTATCACTAGCATGCTTTCAACCACTCAGAATATTATTTAGATCACTTAAGCTTTTTCAAATCTCGCAAATGACTTTACCTTACTAGATATCTTCTCTAACTTAGATATCTTCTATAATATTCTTTCGTGTAGAGACTCTTTTTGATCTTAAAGGACTTATTCTTGTTATTATACCTTATAAATCCTTTCATATTTTATGTATTTTTTTCTTCATCTTGGCCTTCACCATGCTCTTCATCATTATTCATCTCATGCTTATGAGGCCACTTACAAGCAATATACCTTATCTCTCCATTGTTGAAACATTTGAAGGGTAGTTTAACCTTATACTTCCTTGATCCTATTTTCAATTTCTTAGTAAACAATGTAATTAATTCAACGTCATCAATGCCAGATATCTCATCCTCTTTGGGTTTAGGATCTTTTTCTTTGGCTTCATTTATATCTTGAATGTTACTTCCTTCTTTGGTGGTATATCATCATTTAATCTTATCTCAGAGGTATTAAGGGTGTCATGCAATTGATCCATCTTCAATTGAGTAAGATCATGAATTTTTTCTATAAAAGATACTTTTGGATCAAAATTGAGATAGAGAACTTAATACCTTTTGGATTATAATAGCCTGATCAGGGTTCTCTCCAAGACCTCTAATGATGTTCATAATTTCATTAACTCTATTTAAAATGGATGCCTTAGAATATTCCTCCTTTATTTTGAGACTCCCAAATAATCTTTAGTGAGTCTGCAACTTTGCCAACTTAACCTCTGAATATCCTTCATAAATGATCTACAATTTATCCCATGTATATTTAGAAAATTTACAATGTATTACCTTGGTGAAATAAATATTTGTAAGATCACAAGTAATGACATGCATTTCCTTATAATTATTCTGAAATATCTTCTTGTTTGTAGCACTAGATGGATGCATAGTAGGAACAAAATACCCATCAACAATAAGTTTTCATACATTAAACCCTTAGGACATATGGTATGTCCTCATTCTTACACTTAAAAAAGGATAATGTAAACAATTGATCATTAGTGCTTGTTTAGTAGAGAAACCTCCTTCATGACTACCCATATTACACCTATTATAAATCAGGCTCACACCCTTGTGAAGGTAGTTTTAGACCTTCACAGTCTATTGAAACATGGAAATGATTCTAGGTTTTATGTAACCTAATTAGTGGATTGAATCTCTTGATTATATGGGATAGCTCCCTTTAAATATAGATATTCAATCCATTAATTAGGTTACCCAAAACCTATGATTGTTTCCATGTTTCAGCAGACTTTGAAGGTCTAAAACTACCTTCACAAGGGTGTGATTTTGATACACAATAATTTTTATCCCATTGGGCATGCCGAAAAGTATTTTCAATCAAACTCATACCTTTGTGAAGGTAGTTTCAATTCTTCGTAGTCTGCTAAAACATCAAAATAATCCTAGGCTATGGGTAACCTAATCAGCGGATTGAATCTCTAGATCGTTAGGGTTAGCTCTTTTTGGTGTATCAATTATGATCTCTTCTCTATGATACAAACTACCAAGTAAAAGGGAAGATATAAATTGGAAATTAAATCCTACCTAAAGATGGTGATACTCCTGAATTTTGATTTATTTACTCAAATTGAACTTCAAAAAAGCATTAATAAGACAATAAACAAACTAAATTTTTCATCCCAATTGAGCCCTATGCATCAGTATTTCATGAAAAAGTTCTATCTTGCGATCAAATCTTGAGGGAAATGATGGAATATGACTAATTCAAGGCACTAATGAGCCACTTATATCCATTGTATCCTCATTCAAAAGATATTAAACATAGAACATAACCTACATAATTTGATCAGCTAGTAACAAGGTAAGAATCAAGATTTGACAAGGAAGAAAAATCTATCACATGTAAAAATCACTAACATAATACACTATATCAACACCTTGGAGTCTGATAACTATCCTATTAATCTGGAAAGGTTACACAAAAAATTTTGGTAGAGTATGGGCTTGCTAAAAATAAGATACAAATCAAGGATAAAAAGCTAACTTATATAGAAAAAGATACAACAACGAAAAGATTGGCACTAAAAATAGAAAAAAAGGTCAACTTAGTCTAACTTATGCTACTAAAACCTTCAAATAAAATCTATTTCTTTCTTATGCCTTGCATGAAAACCTCTTTGGTGTTGAAAATAGGATGGTGGGCTCAAGTTTTATTCAAAACTCTCATCATGCATGATGTTATGCCAATCTTTAAATATAGACTCCTCTTAAACTACATGAAAGAAGGTAACAATCTCCTTTGCATAAAACCAATGCCAAAACTAAAATTAGAAATCCTTCTTAAACTATTGGAATGTTTAAAGCCTTCAACAAACTAAATAAAAGTGCATGAATGAATTCTCAACTAGTCAACAATAGTGCAAGGCTAGTCAACTATAGAATTGAAGCATTCTTAAAATTCCATGTTGACATAGAAGGGATGAGGTGGACCCAAGTTTGACAATTCAAACTCTTCAATCGAAAGCCACAACATAATCTTGAAATAAATATACCTCTTTGAATGAAGTTGAAGCTAAGTTGGATCTTGAATGCATAAGATGACTAGGAGATAAACATGGCTTCAATAAATAGTTAGTTGAGTATTTGACCAATCAACTATAGATAGCATTTGATTACATGGAAGAGGAATTTGATGAGTGAGAGGTGTATTCAAGTAAAACTCCTTGTTAGCTCTCTGCCTTCTATTCTTAACTCTTCATATTATGTGTATTTATTTCTTTGGCATTTATTTGTCTTTAGCTATTTCATTTGTCTAATTCTTCATTTTTACCTATTTCCTTTAGACAAAAAGTTCAAAGGAATTTTGTCTTGTTCTTCTTTTATTTCCATCAGAGTTATTTCTATCGGATTCCTTCCAACAATTTTTTTGAATGAATTCTATTTTGTTTTCCCTCTAATCCCTTGTATTCATTCACATATTATTTCAAACTTTGGCTTTGGTCCTTCCTATGGAATATTTGTAATGGACAATCCCTATTCATTTCCTTCAGATAAAAATTTCAAAGGAATTCTTTCATCTTTTCTTTGAACCATTTCTTTGAACAAAAATTCTGAAAGAATTCTTCTTCGGGCTTTTGTCAATGTTTCTAGGGTTCTCCTCTCCATTCATTTAATTTGGACAAAAATTTTGAAGGAATTTTTTCATTTCTTTTACAATTTCCCCTATGACTTTCAAAACTATCCTTCAGCTTTTCAAGTGACCCTTCAGAATTTTCAAGTGAAACTTTCTGAAAGGACTTTAACCCTTCAAAAATTTTGGTGCAATATTTTTTCAAAGGAAAGAGCCCTTCGGGATTTCTAAAATTTCCCCTTACTTTTTTTATTTCCTTCAGATAAAAAGTGCAAAGGAATTATTTCTTCTCATGTTTATTCATAAAGACTTTCCTGAAGGGAAAGTGCCCTTCAGCTTTTTAGAATTGATCACTCGAGAAAATGTAAAGGCCCTTAAGAATTGTGCAGTGATTTTTTTTTTAAGGATTTATACCCTTCAAAAAAGTTGTTGAAGTTCCCTTAGTTTTTTAAAAATGCCTTTTTTCAAAGGGTAGATACCCTTTAGCCTTTTTTTAAGTGACCCGTTTGGAAACCTTGAAGAGCCTTTCAAAATTCTTGAAGTGAGCTTTCTCAAAGGGAAGATGCCCTTCAAAATTATTACCAAGTGTCATTTAGCATTTTCTGAGTGAACCTTTTTCTTCCTTTCAGACAATATGTCTAAAAGATTAGAACCCTTCAGAATTTTTCAAGTTACCCTTCAAATTTTTTCTTGGATAATTCATAAGTTCAAACAAACCCTTTAGATTTTTCAATGAACCCTTTGAGACTTTGAGAAATGTCCCTTCATCTTTTAAATTACCCTTTTCTAAAGGACACATACCCTTCAGCTTTTCTAAAATGTTCCTTTACCCTTGAAAAATAAATCTTAGAGTTTTAAAAGAACCCTTTGGGTTTTTGCAAATGATCCTTCTGAAAGGTAAGAGATCTTTAGAAGTTTGTAAATGCACCTTTCCATAAAAGTGTAAAATGGACCATTATCAAGTAAAAAGATCCTTTCAAAAAAAGTTAAATGGTCCACATGCCCTTTGGAAAACTTGAAATGGTTCACTTACTCTTCAAAACATTTCAAGTTACACTTTGGAAAATGAATGAACCCTTCGACAAATGGAAAACTTCCCTTCAGGACATTTGTAAATGGTCTTTCAAAACTTTAAGATGAACTTTCCAAAAAGAATAACAACCCTTCAAAAAGTTTGAAAAAGCCCAATTCTTAACATTTGGACAAAGAAACATTCTTATGCAAAGCTTAGAAATATAAATGTGATAATTCGACCTATGAGGTCTATCGTCCCCAGAAATAGACATCTCATTTTTGGGACATGTCAACTATTTTGGTTCAATAGAAAAAAATAATCTCTTCCCTTGTCAAAATTCATTCTAAGCATTCAAATTCCTCATTTTTCAAGCTTCTAAAAAATCTATGGACTCTGCATGAAGAAATTCTACGGACTCTGTAGGCCAAGTTCTACAGGCTTCACAAGTTGATTTCTATGGACTCTACAGGAAAGAAGAAAGCTCCTAACACTTAGGCAATTTCAAAGTTAGTTCAACGACAAGGTTCAACCAAAAGATTTCATCGGCAAGCTTTTATGTAAGGAATGAACCATTGAACCTTAAACCATTTTGGTTCAATGGGTTCAATGGGTTCAAAGGTTCAACATCAGCAACAAGAGTTAAGCGCATTTTTCAAGTTTCAAAGTTCAATTGCTTCAAGGTTTAACAACTCCAAAAAACTTATCAAAGAGAAGAAGGCTTGAACCATTGAACCACTTTGGTTCAAAGGTTCAATGGGTTTAATGGTTCAACAGGTTCAACGACCAAATGGTTCAACACGTTTGGTTCAAAAAGATCAAAAGGACTTAGCCAGATAAAAAGAATGAACTGATTGAACCATTGAACCTTGAACCAATGGGTTCAATGAGTTCACAAGTTCAAAGGTTCAACCAGTGCGATGAAGATCAAAGAGCTTAGAAAAAACAAATAAGTGATGGACTAATGGTTCAATAGGTTTAAAGGCTTCTATAGGCATGTTTAATCAAAGGAACAAGTTTTCGACACTTAGTCATTTTCATGACAAGTTCAAGGTTCAAAAGGTTCAACGGGTTCAAGGTTTAATGGGTTCAATGAGGCTTGTTTCAAAGAATCTTGGTTCAAGCGGTCAATAGAAACAAGGCAATGAACCATTAAACCATTAAACCAAAGTTGGTTCAATCAGTCGGTTCAAGCGACAAGTTCAAAGGAGTGCCCCAAGCGTCAAAGACACAAGTGCCCTTGCCAGGGGAATTTTTGTGGCAAAAGTGACTAAGGAAACAAAAACTCGATAGAACTCAGTGGATCTTGCCAAGTGTCATCTTCCAAACCTCATTTCACTTTGTTTCTAAGAGTAGCAGATGCTTCCACATGTCCTTTACAGGCTAAGCGGAACACGCCAAGTGGCATCATCAGCATGAATCTAAAATGAATCCCACATGGTTCTATAGTGTTTCCAAAATGCAGCAGAAGCTGCCAAGTGTCATCTTCTGCAAGAAACTCAAAATGCATCCAAAGCTTTTACAAGTTTAATGGATGCTGCCACACATCCTTACCTATTTCACAGTGTATGCTACCACATGTCACAATTTCAGATTCACATAAATTCAACTACCACAAATTTCCAAGGGATAAACAACCCTTTTGGAAGACACTCAAAAGCCAAAGTGAACTGTAACAAAAACTTGAAAGGCTAATTTGGAGTTCAAACACCCCTTGTAGAGGGCAGGAAGGGGACAAATGGACCACTTCAAAGGCTGAAAGAGCAAAGGGATTTCCTTCAAAAAAGTTCCCTCGGCAAAATTAACAAAGAGACAATTCCTTTAGACTTTTTCCTCTGAAAGAAAAGTCTAAAGAAATAGAAAACCTGCTATGCTGCCACATGTCACCTTCAAAGTCATAGTGGAAGCCACCATGTGTCATCTATTGAGACACAATATCAAATGCAATAGAAGCTGCCATGTGTCATCTTTCGCAAGGTTTTCAAAAGACCAGTAGGATGCGACTAAGGAATAGAGCATTGAACTGAATCGAGGACCCGACTCAAATAACTAGAAAAGGAGGAATGACCAAAAACATTTGTGCATTAGATATGTTTCTACAAGTAGACTGCCAGGTGGATATTGAAAGATGCAAACTTTCAATAGCATGACCCATTTCTCTGTATTGATAAAAGCAAATGGGTAAATGCCCCTAAATTTTAGCATGTCTTCTTAACAAAATTCAATGCAACATGATGTGTTACTATTCCTAAGTCCTTCTTGAGGAGAATATATAAGAGACTCTCTTTTATTATTTTAAGGGGATCTCTCTCTCTCTCTCTCTCTCTCTCTCTCTCTCATTATAAAAAACAAAACTCTGCCCAAATTGAAAGGCATTACTGAGACTTTGAGCTCAGATTGTTGATCATATTTTGTTATTGGAATAAGAAAGTGACTTTTCAGACTGTGTTGTGATATCTTTGTTGTTGGGGAAACAGTTCTTATGTCTTTTTCCTTAATATATTTTCTATTGATTTAATTGAATAAGCAGAATTAGTGAAAGTAGCCAAGAAGGTGTCCTAAAGCCAACTATGGAGAGACTTTGTGCCCCCACAATTGCCTTTAGTGTGTTTTTATTTTTGTTTCTGTGTAATAAACCTTGGAATGAATTTGTGCCCTCATTGTCCTTCGTATCTCACTCTCGCATAATTGAGGTAGAGACTTTGTGCTACATCTCAATCTGCTAGTTACTACGTCCTTGGTTACATTTTTTAATTACTACCAAGAAGATTCTTGTGGTTTGTTGAATAGTACTTCTGAAATAAGAGGAGTGCTTTTTGTCATTTCCTTTGAGATTTCTCCTTTGATTTACATGCATCATCTCTGAAAAAAGGGAGATGGATGGTTTACAATACCCTTGAGTATTTTGTTTTGTTTCTACACACACACACACCTCTTGATGAGAGGAGAGATTAGTCCCTTTTTGATGTGGTAAACCTACACATTTGGATGACCAATCTTCCTACTTTGGATGATCAGACCTATTTTTTTTATCAGTACACTGATCGACAAAATACTCAACCAACAATTTTTGGTGACTGTACGAGGGATATGGTTATGTGCATTCTAAAACCTCAAGTTTTAGATGAAATTAGTCTTTATCATTATCCATTATAGACTCCATTCTATTTATGTGTTTTACCCATTACTATTATAACCTTACCATTCACCTCCACACTAATTAGGAAAGAATGTGTAGTTTAAAGCCTCAAGCTTCAAATTAAAGCAAGGTCAATTCTTTTCCATTTTTGTTTCACAATCTGGTAGATTCAAGGTATACACGAAGCCACAAGGCTAAATGTATTGTTGACCTTGTAAAATAATTTTGATCTATTTCCTTCACCATCTCGCCTCCAACGAACCAAGAGCTTTCCTCCTACTAAAGTCAGATCTCCATTGCCAAACGAAGTATCCTCTTCTACTATAGATAAAGCTTTGCCAATAATTACTTCTCTAAGATTTGTTATTCCTCTTTTTAATAGTCATATAATGGTAGCTCAAGGCCCTTGGAGTAATTCTTTTGGTCCTCTCAATCTTACTCCACCTCTACATGAGCTTCCATGCAGTTCAAGGAATAATTTCCCCTAATTATATGGTGATGGGAAAATTCATCCTGAAAAACACATTATAGCCTTCAACATAGCTTGTGGCATAATTGGAGTAGAATTTGAAGATGTATCAGTTAGGCTATTTATAGAAACATTACAAGGTGCTGCTGTAGATTGGTTTTATCATCTATAGGCTCGGTCAGTAACTGATTGGAATACCCTCAAAGCTAAGTTTGAAGCTAGATTTGAACCTGCAAAAGATGCACATGCACTTCTGGCTCAACTTACACTGATGAAGAAAGAACCTCATGAATGAATGAGGGACTTCATAGTCAAGTTTGATAAAATGAGGAACAAAATTCCTATAATTTCTCAACCTACAACTGAGAATCTCAAATGCTTTTTCATTAATTCTCAATTACCTAAAGGATGTTTTATTTTGAGACATGCTAGTCAAATAGATCTTGATGCAGTTTAACATTTGGCCACTGAAGTGGAAGATGATCTCATCTTAGCAGGGAAGATAAGAAGAGATCCAAATAAAAATAGACCCTCATCATCTTCTAAATATTCATTTATAGGCACCACAGATCCAATGGTGCAAAAGTTGGCAAATGAGTTGCTTACTCTAAAACAGAAAATAGTTCAAGGAATATCTTCTGCTCCTTCATATAGAGATATGTTAAGAAGGACATTACCAAATTAGTCATATTAGGGAAATGCTACCAAGAATCAAGGGAAACAAAATCATCTTCCTCCCTCATAAGGGAAACTTGGCATGGAAGCTCCCCCAACCAATTCAACAATGGGATATCTTCAAGCAAAATTAGAGTTCTCTTTCTAGCCTAAATTGAATCAAGAAAATTATGTTGATCTCCTTGTAAAAAATCAAGAAGAATTAGCTGGCAACTCCCACATTAGTTTCTTGAACTACTAGGATGAACCCAGAAGCATTGGAGAAGCTTTTGATAGATCATATGCAATGTTTACCAGGTCCAAGAACCAATTAGTCTAGCAAGTTGATAAAGGAAAGATGGAGGAGTAACCTCAACCAGAAATTACAATTGCTACGCGTGGAACCACTCTACCTTTCTAGTCAAAGGATCCAGTGATCGCCCAAAAGGTAAGTAAATCAATTTCACCTTCACCTTCTACTTCAATTTTGCAAACCAACCCTCCTCCTATCCCTCCTAAAATAAAAAAGGTTGAAATACCTTCCTCTATTCCTAATTCAGTTCAGCCATTTGACATAATTGATCATGTCAAAAAGACCAAAATACAAATATCTAAATTTGAATATTTACAGTCCAATCCTTATCAATTAGATAAGTTGGTCCAATGTGTCAAGAATCAAACTATCCCTGTAGGACAAGAAGCTAAAAAGATAACTCCTGATTCCCCAAAGAACATGCCCATTTTGAATAATCTTGTCATTACTCCTCCAGCTGCCCCTGGGAAAATAGAACTTTTCTATGTTTCCCTGTTAATAAATGGTCACAAGCTAAGTAATTGTATTATAGAATCAAGCGCATCTGAAAATGTCATGCTTGCTAAAGTAGCTGAATCCCTTAGCCTCACACTGACCAAGACATTTGAGAGATGTTTCTCCATGGAAAACAAGAAAGTACCATTGTTGGGGCAAATCAAAGATTCCAAATTTGCATTTACAGCCTTTCTAGACAAGATAATCAAGATGACTGTCTTGGTGACTGACGTCCCAGTATCCTATGGCATTTTGCATGGATGAAATTTTTACAAGGACGTAGGAGGAAAACTAAGCATGGACCTATCTAAGGTAAGAATCCCTGTCAGAGGTGTAATGAAGAGATTGATCCCTGAAAATGAGCCAAAATATGTGGTCACCCAAACATCAGCCCCTGAAGCTCAAATTCTTTTTGAATCCTCAGGTATGTAACTACTTTCTATCTATAGATGAAGTGCATGAAACATCTGATAAAATTCTTGAAAGTGTCAACCCAGAAATTAGTTCAACTAGAATAGCATAATAACTAGTAGGTTGTAATACAAATAAAGAAGTACCCTCCCTCTCTAATGAAGGAAAGTCTAAAGAAAAATCAGTATCTGATGAGGTATGGACTCTAAAATTCGATGGCAGCTACTCCTCTATCAGTTTGGGAGTTAGGATTATGTTGATATCTCCTCAAAGAAATATGTTTCCTTCATCTTACAAATTACAATTTAGCAACACTAACAATATAGCTGAATATGAATCTCTATTACTTGGATTGAATGTTGCTCAAGACAAAGGCATCAAGTTTATTCATGCCAAAGGAGATGCTAAATTAGTGGTTTGTCAAGTGAGAAATCTATACCAAACCAATAATGAAAGATTGTGCCACTATGACAACCTAGTTTGGGACCAAATTGAAATATTTGATACTTTCAACATCTCTACCATACCTAGGGAATCTGATGACAAAGTTGATCAACTTGTTGTTTCAAGAACTCTCTTAGTTCCTCACTCAGATTTCAAAGAAGACATGTATACTATTGAGCTAGTCTGTAGACCAAGTGTTCCTGACAATGCTAATCATTAGCAAGTATTCAATGATGATCATCAAATCATTGCCTTCATGCAATAAAAAAACAATTTTGAACAACTACGTTTTGAATGTAGTGAATCTCAAAAGTATGAATCAGCCTCTGAATCTAGTTTAGATATAAATGAAGAATTCTTACAGATGAAAGGAAATAAAATTTTGAAAGGCCTGGTTTCTCTTGAGAAACTATTTGACAAGCATGATATATTCATCAAACAACAACAAACAAATTCAAGCTTTTCTCAAGGATTTGATCTAGTGAATCTGACTACTAAAGAAAATCCCAAGATGGTTAACATTGGTAAGTGTTGCACCCTTAAAGAAAGATTCAAGTTCACCACTTTAATCCATCAATACATTGATGTCTTAGCATATTATTATGATGACCTAAAGTCTCTTAGACTTGATGAAATATACCATGACATTCCTCTCAAGGCTAACTCAATGCCCTATAAGCAAAAATCCAGACAGTACAATCCAAAAATATTAGGTACTATTCTATCTAAGATAAAAAAAAATGTTAAATACTAGAATCATCATCCCAATCCATTATTCCACATGGATTGTAAACATAGTGCCTATAAAGAAGAAGAGTGGAAAAATTTGCATTTGTGTAGATTTCAAGAATTTGAATCAATCATCTTTGAAAGATAATTACCCTTCATCAATCATGGATCAAGTGCTTCAAATAGTGATAGGTTCAGAGATGTTATCAATGCTAGATGGCTTCTCAAGATATAATCAAGTTGAATTTGGTGAAGCATACCAACACAAGATTGCATTCACCACACCTTGGGGTACATTTATATATAGAAGAATGCCTTTTGGCTTGATAAGTGTTGGTGCCACCTTTTGGAGAGTAATGGACCTAGATTTCAAAGATCAGATGGGTAAACTCATAGTGGTATACCTTGATGACATAACCATTTTTTTAAAGCACCATTCTGATCATGTATGCTACTTGCAACAAGTGTTAGAGCGCTACCACTAGAATGGTATTTACTTCAACCCTAAGAAGTCTATTTTTGAAGTACAAAGGGGAAACTCCTTGGACACATTGTGTCTAAAGAAGGCATAAATATTGACTCAAATAGAGTCAAGTCTATTCAAGAACATAATTTGCCTGTAAGTAAAAATGCTATTTACTCTTTCTTCAAAAAGGTGAATTTCTTACGAAAGTTCATCCCCAAATTTGTTGAGAAGACTAGAAACATTGTGAACATGATGAAAGGGAAGACTACCTTCAGTTAGACTAAAGAAGGCAAGTCAACATTTTAGGATATCAAGACTGCCATTGTCCATGCACCTACCTTGGTTTGTCTAGATTACAACAAAGATTTCATCATATACTTTTATGCTTCTGAACACATGCTTTTAGTAATTCTTGTTCAAAAAGACAAGGAAGTTATATAATCTCCTATTTATTTTATGAATTTCCCTCTAAAAACCCATGAGATAAAGTATTCAAATGTAGAGAAGCATGCTTATGCAATGGTGAAAGAAGTCAAACATTTTTGCTTCTATATCTTAAATTCACACATTGCTACTTTAGTTCTAACACTACAGTCAAGTCCATATTAACTCAGCATGAGTTTGGCATAGAAAGAGGCAATTGGATTGTAAAGATCCAAGAGTTTGATCTAAACATCAAACCAACAAAGCTGGTTAGGGGAAAAGGCTTATGCCAATTAATTATTGATAACAAGCCAGAAGACACACAACATGATGAAACTAAAGTGGAAGATACACCAACAGTCCTTTTTGTCTCCATTACCAACAAGTGGTATTTAGGTATTGCTCATTTCCTTACTTATGATGAATGTCTTGCTCATTTATCTTATAAAAAAGGGAGGACTATCAAGTTGAAAGCTACCAATTATTTTCTTTGGGACAATAGCTTGTACAAGAGAAGCATAGATGGTGTATTCCTTTGGTTTGTAGACAAAGAAAAATAAAGCTAACTTTTGAAATCTTTTCACAATATAGACTATGGAGGGCATTTGTCTACTTATGTAACTACTCACAATATTTTGTGAGCCAGGTATTACTGGCCAACTCTTTTCTAAGATGCATATAAGTAGGTGAAAAAATGTGAACTCTGCTAGCAATTTGTTGGAATACCCATGTTAGTTGCCCTACCTCTCAAGCCAGTGATCATAGAAAAACCTTTTCAGCAATGGGGAATTGATTTTATTGGGACTATAAACTCATATTCAAGCATTGAACATGATTATGTCATTACAACAACTGACTATTTCACCAAGTGGGTAGAAGCAATCCCAACTAAGCATGCTACTTCAGGAGTTGTATGCAATTTCGTCAAGGAGAATATCATTTCTAGGTTTAGAGTTCCAACCAAAATTTTTACTGACAATGCAGCTTGTTTCACCTCTCAAGAGATTACACAATTCTATTTCCATTATGGAATTACACTCTCTCACTCTTCTGATTATTTTCCACAAGGGAATGGACAAGCTAAATCAAGCAATAAGAACCTGGTAACTATTATCAAGAAGCTAGCAGAGGACAATCAAAGGACATGGCATAAAGCATTGATTGATGCTCTATGGGTAGACAAAATCACACCAAAGAGGGGTTTCGGTATGTCTCATTTTTAACTTCTTTATGGTATTAATGCTGAGATACCAATCACCTTAGAATTACCAGCCTTGAAATTGGCAAAGGCAATTGAAGATTAGATATATGAAAGCTCTCTTGATAAGAGAATCATGTGCCTAATTGAGCTGGATGAATAGAGAATCATGGTGGTGGACTAAATTTCTGCTCATCAAAGTTTGGTAAAGAAACTCTTTGATCAGAAAGCCAAAAATCATGATTTCTGGATTGGGGATCAAATCTTATTATGGGACAAAAGGAGAAAACCAAAAGGGATGCATGGAAAGTTTGACTCCCTTTGGAGAGGCCCATTTATAATTCATCAACACAATGGTGAAAACACATTTATGCTAAAATATCAAGATGACACACTCTTTTCTCTACCTCACAGTGGGCACCATCTGAAACACTTCAACTCTTGAAGTATCAGATCATTTTATCTATGCATATGTATATTTGTATAGTTTTAATTCTATTTTGTTTTTTTTGCTTCCATTTTTGATGTCTTCCATTTTTGGGTAACATGAATCCATAGCCCAATGGTACACATAAAGACACTAGAGATTCTAGATTCCACTCCCTTCAATTATTTTTTACAATTGATAGAAGTTCCCCAACTGAAGCCAAAAGTTGTCCCCAACAATAGACTTCTCATTTTTGGGATAAAATGTGAACTATTTTGGTTCAACAGAACAATAATCTCTTCCCTTCTCAAAATTTGTTCTTAGCATTCAAATTCCTCATTTTTCAAGCTTTTCAAAAATCTACGCACTCTGTAGGCCATGTTTTATGGGCTTCACAGGTTGATTTCTACAAACACTATAGGAAAGAAGCAAGCTCTCAACACTTAGGAAATTTCAAAGTTGGTTCAATGATAAGGTTCAACCAAAAGAGGTCATCGACAAGATTCTAAGCAGGGAATGAACCATTGAACATTGAAACATTTTGGTTTAACAGGTTCAATGGGTTCAAAGGTTCAACATCAGCAGCAAGAGTTAAGTGCATTTGTCAAGGTTCAAAGTTCAACTACTTCAAGGTTCAATGGCTTCAAAACACTTATCAAAGAGAAGAAGGCTTGAACCATTGAATAGTTTAACCATTAAACCACTTTGGTACAAAGGTTCAATGGTTGAATAGGTTTAAGGACCAAATGGTTCAATGCGTTTAGTTCAAAAAGATCAAAAGGACTTAGCCAAGTAAAAAGTGTGAACCGATTGAACCTTAAACCAAAGGGTTCAATGAGTTTATAGGTTCAAAGGTTCAACCAGTGCGATGAATATCAAAGAGCTTAGAAAAAACAAGGAATCAATGGATTAATGGTTCATCAGGTTCAAAGGCTTCTATAGGAAGGTTCAATCAAAAGAACAAGTTTTCAACACTTAGTCATTTTCAGGACTAGTTCAAGGTTCAATGGGTTCAAGGTTCAATGGGTTCAACGAGGCTTGTTTCAAAGAATCTTGGTTCAAGCAGTCAATAGAAAGAAGGTAATGAACCATTGAATTGTTGAACCAAATTTGGTTCAATCAGTCAGTTCAAGCGACAAGTTCAAAGGAGTGCCCCAAGCATCAAATACACAAGTGCCCTTGTAGAGGGAATTTTTGTGGCAAAAGTGACTAAGGAAACAAAAACTCGACAGATGTCAGTAGATGCTGCCAAGTGTTGTCTTCTAAACCTCATTTCATTTTATTTCTAAGAGCAATGGATGATGTCACGTGTCCTTTATAAGCTAAGTGGAACACGCCAAGTGGCATCATCCACATGAATATAAAATGAATCCCACATGGTTCTATAGTGTTTTCAAAATGCAGTGGAAGCTGCCAAGTGTCATCTTTTGCAAGACACTCAAACGGCATCCAATGCTTCTACAATTTCAATGGATGCTGCCATGCATCCTTACCTATTTCATAGTGGATGCTGCCATGTTTCAAAATCTAAGATTCACATAAAATCGATCAAGGCAAATTTCCAATGACAAACAGCCATTTCGAAGAACACTCAGAAGCCAAAGTGAACCATTGCAAAATCTTGAAAGGCTAATTTGGAGCTAAAATAGCCCTTGTGGAGGGCAGGAAGGGGGAAATGGACTAATTCAAAGGCTAAAAGAGAAAAGGTATTTCCTTTAGAAAAGTTCCCCTGGCAAAAGTGACAAAGAGACAATTCCTTCAGATAAATTGTTTGAAAGAATTCCTTCAAAAAAATTCCTCCACAAGAAAAGTCTGAAGAAACAAAAAACCTACTATGCAACCACGTGTCATCTTCAAAGTCATAGTAGAAGCTGCCACCTATCATCTATTGAAATATAGTATCAAATGCAGTAGAAGTTGCCAAGTTTCATCTTTCATAGGGTTTTCAAAAGACCAGCAGGAAGTGGCTAAGGAACAGAGCATCAAACTAAATCGAGGACCCAATTCAAATAACCAAAAAAAGAGGAATGAGGAAGAACAACTAGAAATATTTGTGCATCAGATATGTTTCTAGATGTAGACTGCCAAGTGGATATTGAAAGATGCAAACTTTCAATAGCGTGACCCATTTCTCTGCATTGAGAAAAGTAAATGGGTATATGCCCCTAAATTCTAGCATGTCTTCTTAACAAAATTCAATGCAACATGATGTGTTACTGTTCCCATGTCCTTATTGAGGAGGTTATATAAGGGACTCTCTTTTATTGTTTTAAGAGGATCTCTCTCTCTCTCTCTCTCTTTCTCTCTCTCTCTCTCTCTCTCTCTCTCTCTCATTATAAAAAAACAAAACTCTACCCAAATTGAAAGGCATTACTGAGACTTTGAGCTCATATTGTTGATCATATTTTGTTATTAGAATAAGAAAGCAAGTGACTTTTCAGACTTTGTGCTGTGATATCTTTATTGTTGGAGAAATTGTTCTTAGGTGTTTTTCCTTAATATACTTTATGTTCCTTTAATTCAATAAGTAAAATTAGTAAAAGTAGTCAGGAAGGTGTCCTAAAGCCAACTTTAGAGAGACTTTGTGCCCCCATAATTGCCTTTAGTGTGTTTTCCTTTTTGTTTCTATGTAAAGGACCTTGAGATGACTTTTTGCCCTCATTGTCCTTCATATCTCACTCTTGCACAATTGAGGTAGAGACTTTGTGCTACATCTCAATCTACTAGTTACTACGTCCTTGGTTACATTTTTCAATTACTACTAGGAAGATTCTTGTGGTTTGATGAATAGTACTTCTAAAATAAGAGGAGTGCATTCTATCATTTCCATTGAGATTTCTCCTTTGATTTTCATGCATCATCTTTGAAAAAAGAGAGATGGATGGTTTACACTACCCTTGAGTATTATTTTCTATATATATATATATATATATATATATATATATATATATATATATATATATATATATATATATATGAGAGGAGAGATTAGTCCCCTTTTGATGTGGTAAACCTACACATTTGGATGATCAATCTTCCTACTTTGGATGATTAGACCTATTTTTTTATCAGTACGCTAATCGACAAAATATTCAACCAACAAGGTCAAAATTGTCAATAGTACCATGGATAACCTTCACACTGTCATGATTTCACCAAAGGACCTACTCTAATACCATTTATTAGAGGTATCATCACTAAGAAGTGGGTGAATTAGTGATTATAGATAATCCAAATTCAATTTCAATCTTTTCAAACTCTTAAACAATTACCACAATCATTCATAAATCATACACATCATTCATATCAATTAACAAGAGAGATAATATAAAATCAATCACATGACACATTGCATATGAGGGGAGACCCTCTTGGGGGGAAAAAACCACTAGAACCTAAAATTGGACTACTATCCATAATAACAAGAACCAATTTAGACTAACTATAAATTATAAAAGAACTACAATCCCTTATTTTAGTGAGACTGAAATCTGACAAGGAGATATTACACTTGTCTAGCTGAGCTACCAGAAAAACTAGACCTTTAGCAACTTTCACCTTGTAAAGATGTTGTAACCCCCTAGATGTTGAGTAGATAGAACAAAACCTATAAACACAATATTTCCTAAACACTAATTGCTTGCTAATTTGATGGAGATACAAATAATATCAACTCTATTCAGCTTTACACAATCAAAGCAACCAAAAAATTCTTTTGAGTCACCCTAGACCTCTTCTCTCATCCTCAACCTCTAAGAGCACTATTCTAACAAGGAATCTATGATCTAGAATTCATACACATAGTCCTAAATCTGATCTGCTTATCAACTCATCTACTAGGCACTCTCCCTCTCCTTTGATCCATAACTCTCACATACACACACCTCTTGTAAGTAAAAAACCCAACACATTTGGTTTCACTATTTATAGAGCATCCATGATCATCACCATCTTAGTCATCCAATTGACATGATTTAACCCTTAAGGCATCTATCTAAGTGATACATAGCTCAATATTATCCACATACGTTGACCATATCATTCATGGGTCGTGCTAAAGTAGCTACACCTTATAATTAGCCCCTTGTAGCCCTTATAGGTCTCATGGAGACCTATTCACCCATTTTGCACTTCATTAAGAATAAAGGACCACTTGAAATGTAGAGGTCAACTCCACATGACCCCTTAGACATCTTGAAATGATCACAGTCATCTCTACTCACCTCTGTGTATCCTCAATCAAATCAAACAATGACCTTGTACACAAGATCAGCATAAACAAACACATGATCAACTTTTTAAGTATTCTTCATACTCAAGATAGATTGATTTCACCTCCAAAATCCATACATATTATCTTGATAGAGTTTAAAATATTCTTCAATAGCTAAGTCATCATGAAACATTGAAACAACATCAACACAAGCTTAATTATCCTTCTCAAGTCACTTATAGTCCATCATCAAACACACAATCAACTTTAAAACTTCATAACATTGATTTTACATAATTTCAAACCTTCAAATCTATATTACCATATACAACATGGATTCCTCTATAAATTCAATTTTTACATCATGAGAAAATTCTAAATAAATCAAAAGGTGTGACCCAAAAAGAAGACCTTGGTCTTTGCTTTGTTAAATTCAAATATTTGAGTTCAAATGGTCACAATTAAACTTCAACATCTTGTCCTCATCTCATGTCATCACATATCAAATTAAACATGCAAAATTGATAGTGTTCGAATATTAACTCATAGTGTGCCACTACCCAAATGTTAAACTTTGAATAGTTGAACTCATCTCAAGCAATCTTATAATATTGACCACAAATGATATGTGGATCTCTTTTAGATTATCCTTGCTTTAACAATGCTAGACAACTATCACTTTGACCTTTTGACTTTAATATGTATCATTGATCTTAATAGATATAAACACCCATTCACTATTTAGCATTGGAATAAGCTTGATCTTTATCTCTATTCAATGTTAAACATCAAACACTAATCTTCATCTCACTACTTCCTAACACCTTGGAACAAACATGCTCTGTTTGATCCTTTTGTATGGAGCTCATTTTTTAACTTCATTATCCAATGAAAACTTTGACTCATTTAAATCAAAACATTATACTTTTTGGTCTTTATCTTTAATATCAAGCAAAATAAACTATGGGAACCATGGTAATTTGCCTATAAGGCCATCTTTGGACCTAAATAATTTTTGTTGTGTTTAGAAAAATGATCTAAAATTTGGACTATATAATAACATCACATACGAGAATCTAACCATGTATCAAACTAATCCTAGGACCCTCATGCATATGAGATTAAATGTCATTAATCTACTTACTCAAATTTTTCTATCATAGAGCCAACTATGTAGAAAACTACTTGCGAGGCCAACTTTGAACATGCATATATTTTATTGTGCCTCATCACATGACCTCAAATTTAGTACATATTAACTAGGCATAAAACTAAATACACCCATATGATCAACATCTCCTCAAACATCCTCACATGTAAAATATGACTACATCAAAATTCCTACTTAGCTTTTCTTCCCACATGCAAATTTGGTGAAGTATGAGAAAACATTATCAAACTACCAAGGAACCAAAATTTTCACTTACATATCATATGTTATGCTTCATCACATGAATCAAAATTAAATACATAGGAAATCATCGTAAATGTGATCATAACCATATGACCAACTCCCCACGACTCATCCATACATGGCAATGGTGATGTTAGCAAATTACCTACTCATATTTTCTGCCACTAGACCCAATATCTCTTGATAAAAACAATGATAAACCAGATGAAATCCACTAATGCACATAAACACTCAAAGCATTCTTTACTTTTGACAGGACCCCTTACACATTCTCAAATCACTGTACTCATCCCTGAACTTCTCTGACCATGCCAAAATTGAAAATCAACCAAGCCTCATTCAAGCATACTAGGAGAAACATATTTCACTCTTTGTTATTGTCACTTAGACTATCAAGGCATTTCATCCCCTCACTTGGAAACCTCAATGACATAATCATGACATCATTGACAACTATCCAACAGATAAAAGTGGATATTTCTTTTTTCCACTATTGTTCATAATTTATGTAAGTCTTTTCTACTCTTATCAGTATTATTTCTTTTTTTAGTAGAGTCCTTTTTCATTTCCTCTTGTCTCTACTAGTTTTTTTTTTGGCTCTCTCTTAGGGAGACACGGGCTAGCCATTGTGTTTGGGCTAGGTTCCACACCAATCAAAGGTGGGCTCACCTTAGTCTAAACATTTTTTAGACTCATTATTATTTTGAAAATGTTTGACGACGTTGGTTTTATGGACTTCTAATTCAAATTAACATAATGTGAGTTGGTTATCATCAATTTAAGATTTACAGATATTACCACATTCAAAGAGAGGAATGAATGTGCCAAGTTTACTTTCATGTTTTTTAGACATGGGATAATTTTATTTTTAAAGGGTTGTCCTTGTCAGCCCACAATATTCTTTGGAAGCTTTCTTTGGATATCAAGATCATAAGTTTATAAGTTTGTATACCAATTATGGTTTGAGTTTTAGATGTCCTCACTTGTGTAAAGGAAAAAATTGGTTCATCTACAAACAATGGAACTATCACCTTCTTTTTCATTAATTTTTTTTTGCTAATAGATCCAAACATACATCTGTTACTTATTTACATATTATTCAAAGAAAAAGGATTCTAAATAAATTTAACATGAAAAATAAGGTTTCCAACTGATAGATACATATATTAGTGCCATAATGGCACTCTAATAAAATTGATTTTATTAAAATTTATTTGTTTTAATGTTCTTTATAAGAGTATTTTTAGTTTGTTTGTAGTTTCTAGCACCATGTTGATAAGAATTGATATTGGAATGATGTGAATAGGAATATATAAAAGGGAAAGTTCACATGAACCATTTAAAAATGTTTTTATAAAACTTTAAATTCTAGTATTATTTTTCATGACATTAGTTCATTAAAATCTTTCCATATTTTACTAAAAAAACAAGTTGTTATGTGTAGTTGGTCATTTAACTAATTAAATGATAGGAATAAAATTATATATTGAGTTTACCATAGTAATTCATATTCAATTGGAACTTTAACTTTCATAGATGCGTACATGAATCAACCTTCTTCTTTGAATTTATTTTCACCCATATAAACTAAAAGAATTTTATCATATGACATAAATTATTGTGAGTAGAAATCAATAAATAATTTAATGAGTTTTCTATTGTTTATGTCTTCTTTTAAGTTATTTTCAATTCCTTATAAATATTCTATATCTTATGCATTGTTTTGATGGAATGACCTTATTTATTTATTTTTTTAAAAAGTAAAACCTTTTTGCACACATTGTATGTTCTATTGAACAAGTAGTGATAAATTGGGAAGGCATACAAATTAGCACTTCCCATGGCACACTCATATTGCAGTCTCTGAGAGTGAATTTATATCAAATGATGACATTCTTTGCCACAAATTTTAATTAACTTTATCAATGGTAATATATTTTATAGTTAAATTATATTCAAATTAATGAACTCGTTACACTAGGTCATTATAACTTTGATATATCATAACTGGAATGATAATAATATTTTGGATTCCCTTAAGAAAATGACAATTTTATTTATACAACTAAATTGGGCAAGCTATCAAATTGATCACTTCCAATCTACCAATGCATCCACTTTTAATGCATTATCTATAGACTAATATATTGCTTTTGATGTTATTATGCATCCAAAAAATTAACATGTCACAAAGGTTAAATTAAATGTGCTTAAGCAATGAACTATTGGTATATGAAAAGAATACTTATTAACAAATTAAGATATGCATTGAATTCAAAATAAACCCATAATAATTCTCTATTACTATTACTTACACTAGAAGGTATTGAAACAGTTAATAATAGATTTTTTGACAATCCACTCATGCTTTTGTATACTTATAAAGTAAATGAAATCATTACAATGACAAACACTTATAGTTTTAAAATATTATCTAAAATATATCCAATATATTTTGATATATAAAATGAGTTTCATATGGTCAAAACTATTGACACATATTTATCAAATTTTATGATAAGTCTTTTCCAATATTAAAATGAGCTATTTAATGCAAGGTTTGTGTTCTTTTTGATGATTTGGGTTAGTCACCTCTAGTACGTGATATATTAATTTGTATACCAGTACATCATATAGTTCAACCCTTTGATATGTTTTGACATTTTTATTACATCAAGAAGATATTTTTTTGTCCTAAAGGCTTTGATCCATGCCAGGCATTTTTTGAAAATCTATTATTGAATGCACAAAATGCTAAACCCAAACCTTAAGACTAATGTTTAGTAAATAGTTATATGTCTTATGAATCAAAATTCTCATTTAATTTCTCAAATCACATATATGAAACAAATGATTTGGATTCAATAAATAACAAATAAATGCTCAAATCATTACGTACATTGATTACATGGAGCATTTCATAACATAGAAGAAAAATTAATTCTTTAGAAAAAGATGATGAACAATTTGACAGTAAAATTTTCTTATCAAAAGGATAACAAATTATGCTTATATCTATTTTTGGGATTTAATTTTGGCTTGGTCAATGGTGTTCTTAGAAAATTCATGCTATTGTTTATAGAACTAGAAAATAATTACCTCAACTATCCATGTTTGTCATTTTAGACATGAAAAATATATATGTCCTACATGGGATCTAGAAAACCCTCAATATGTGTTGAGCCCTCCCGTAACTCGAGGGATATTTGAGCAAATTTTGTTCATAATGAGGTGAGCTTTGAGAATCCATAAATTGCAAGGACATATTATGGAGAAGCCAACAGTTTATGTTAGTATTACTAAACATTATGCCCTAACATTCATTGCATTATCAAGAGTAGCATCCTTACAAGACCTTTAGGTTTCATCTCTTTTCTCTTTTGATGAATAGCTAATAATGCAAGATGGTCTATATATCCATATCTAGAAAAATATAGGCTCGAAGATTGTATTCTTTGTTAGAGTTCACTCTTAATTAATGACATTATTTTGTATTCATTATGTATTTTCACACTTAATTGATATTGTTTCTTTTTTGAACCATTATCAACATACTTCTTTTATTTTATTGATGTTTACATTACACCTCTTTCATACAATTGTTAGTTTGAAAATTACCAAAACATTTTGGTGTTAAGTTGAAAGGTGTAAATAATCTTTTTAAGATGCACTTAATCAATAAATAATATTAATTTTTATTCATCCATTTTGATTCATTTTCAATATTAAATATACATTGTTAATCCTATTAAAATGATTAAACATAAAATCAATGTACAATAAAAATAAATAATAAATATTTTGAAAGTATAAATCAAATAAAATATCAAATTAAAGATAAATTAATATTTAAACTTATTATAATATTTTATTGGTTTATTTTTCTTAAAATATATTTGCTAAATTTTATTTTACAAAATTAAAATTATTTATTTAATAAATTATAATATATTATTGATGCATGTATTTATCCCATTATTGGGTGATACAAAACGAGAATAACAAACTTTTAGAAGTTTCCAACCCAAAAAATATATCCAAATCATATAAATTTTATTATTTAATAGAAAGCAGGATATATTATAAAAATGAAATTAATAAATCAAATCATTGTTTGGAGATAAACTACGCGCCGTATGTTTTTTGCAGCTTTGTTTTTATTGATGCCGACGGAGGTGCAAGCAATAAGATTTAAAAAAAAAAACTGCGCAATTAACGGTAGTCGATGGGCCTCTCAAGGAGTCAAATCCGCACCTAACTAGACGCCGAGAACGCACTGGCGAGCGCGTATGGACAGGTTGACCGCCACCTCGTCAGACAACCTGGCTGACGAACAGACGCTTAAACTTTATTTTCCGCGCAATTTCAGATTGGTTGGGTAGATTAGGTTGGGTAGATTCGTTTTCCACTAATGCCGGTGCCATCTGACGCACACACTTTATCATCAAATTCTCATAATTATCTTATTTGATAACGATGCGTTTTTGGACCTCACTGGATATTTTTAATTGCATGCGAGATTTTTTAGTTTGGCAAGAGCAAAACATGACGGTCAAGATTCAGAAGCTACGACGGTCGAACTATTTTTGTTTTTTTTGGCTGCCTGGTAAATGAACTGTTACTGCTATTTTATTTATTATGCATATATTAAAGTTCTTGTTTCAATATTATATATATATAAATATATATATATATGGAAAAAGATTTGCTGCTGCTCCTGGTATTGAGTTCTTATTTCAAAGTTATTAAAAATATTTACAAGGAAAAAAGGATTATTATTATTATTATTATTATTATTATTATTATTATTATTATTATTATTATTATTATTATTATTATTATTATTATTATTATTATTATTATTATTACTTGCTTTTTGATATTTATAACTTTTTTCTATATAGGAATATTTATAGCACAGAAACATGTGTGGCTGGGGCCGGTCCCACCACCTCCCCTGTCATTAATTTTGATTATTGTGTCAGTAGCTCAAAATTGTGATAATTTTTTAAATGGAGCATCTGGGGTGGCATCTGATGTGGCATCCAACATCTTAGTCTCACCACGTTTTATGTTTCCCCCTCAATTCACAATCAATATTTGAATTTTGAGTTTTCCATTTGAATAAATCCCACCTAAAACATATCACAAACCATCCCCATGTGCAACCCATGTATATATTTTGTGCATCGCCTATATGCATTTTGTGCATTCCCTAGGCTAAAAAAATGGCCTTCTCCTCAAAAATGCTTTCATCACGCTATTTCACTAGTTCCTACACTCACTAGGTCGACTTCCTTTATATGTGTTGTGCAATCCATTAATCCACTTATCTACTATGATACTACACACTGAAACATTCTCACGTTTTTGATTGGCATGATTTTTATTTTCATTTGATTAGTTACAAATATTTATTCTACATAACAACTCACTTGACTTTATGTAGTGCCACTTTAAATATTATGACATTCTATCCCATGTAAGTGATCTTTTATACAGTGCACTACCAAAATAATTTTGTTTGAATCCTCCTTGTTCTCCATCTTCAATGGATTTAGGATATGGAATTGTCCATACTTCCTTACTCACACTATATTTTCTCTCTCATATTATAATATGTCATGGTCATCTTACGATGACTTTCCCAACAAAACATGACATGCATCCATTTCTAGTAAATCAAACAAAACCTTGTCTGTGTAGCTACCAATTATCATCTATACTTGTCTTTCTTCCTTCACAACATTTTTAGGCCCTCTATCAACAATGACACTTTATATGGTCTTGGATGTACATTTCGCACCAACCTTAGTTTCCTTACTATTTCTATGGATACCAAATTATTCATTTCTCCACTATCTTCCACAATTGTGTAACATTTACCTCTTGTCTTACTATTGGTTTGGAAAATATGGAAATGTCACCTGCCATTTTCACTCTCTCCTATGACCTTAAATACTATCCTCACTACCAGTAGACTCTTCCCTTACTCAAGTTAGCCTATATAATGTACATGCATCTCTTCAAATTATAGACATTTTCTTCAGACTTTTACACCGTCTTTTCTCTCTTTCCACCATCTAATTATGCATAATGGAACTCAAATGTGGGATTTACTACCTCCCCACATTTTAAACATGTTCATATGCAATATTTTACATCTACATATTCTTGTAGAGGATGACCCTTCCTTTATCTCCAATGTTTTCATAATTTATGTGTCTTCATCACTCTTTTCTATTGGTTAACATTTGTTACCATAAGTACTTCCTTTTCCTATCATAGTACTATGTTTGATTGGCAACTTATGTTATTATTTTATCATATATTAACAAACTTCCACCACTATCTACAATCTCACTATGTTGATCTCATTTTGTATGACCAATCATGACTCAATAATGTATTATGATACATTTATTGGCCCATCTCACTATGACCATCTTAGATAGCGATATTGTAAAATTACTCTATCTACTCTTTCATGCTTCACACCTTTTGTCATAGATTTTGTAACTTATTTAATAGATCTAATAGATAATCTCCAGTTATAAACTTATCCTTTAATTTTGTAACAATCCTTTCCCAATACGTGATTTTTTCTTTACCATTATGTTTTTACTCAAGTTGTATCTCCTTCCACCATAGAGTTGTGTGTCTCTTAAATTTTGTCTATAATATATTTATCACACTCAAAGTATTAATCCATCTATGTACACCAATCTATTAAAAATTATGGATTCAATACTCTAGTAAAACATGAAACCTTCATTTGTGTTCATCTTATAATCTTAGATATGGATTTGCTAAGCCTCTATTTACCCTCATTCAATCGATCTCACATTGTATCTCCTTCATCATATTCATATTTTGATTAAACTTCTACATCATTCACATAATCACTTGGGATAAATACTCTTCTTCTATCCTTCTCTACTATAACCAACAGTGTCTTCAAAATTTTCAACATTTGTGCAATCTCATCTATTCATCCATTCATATTGAAACATATTACACTTTCTCACCATACTTTTATAAGAGGAATATTAAATATTCAAAACCTTCATATCTAGTATTATGTCACTCACAATCCTACATATATCTCTCTACACACTACTCTTATTGTTTACCCACCTTTTCAAAGAATGGAGAAAACCATCTTTGATCTCTCAATGCTATATAATGTTTTCCTTTCTATGATACCAAATGATGGGGTCATATTTAGAGATACTAATTAATATATGTATTCTATAATGCAACCCAAAATTACATAGTATAAATAAAACAAAAATAATAACAATAATAAATTCTTTCAAATAAAGATTACACAACATCAAACTAATCACTAATGACACAATATTTCATAGAATACAATCCCACTATTGCCTAAAAAAATAAATAATAATATATTGACACTAAAATGGTATTTGAATGACTAAACTCTAATATCTTATCATATATCTATACACAAATACCTAATTAAGTACTCCTTATAACCACTCTTGAACTATTTGCCAATTTTGAATCGAATGGATTTTAGAATTAAGAGGATGCATTTATAGAAATACACAATCTACCCATTTTCATTAAAAATTTCAAAATCCCTCTATACCCACAAATATTACATGTTATTTGCATCTAAATAAGTGTTAAAATCCTTAAATACACACAAGTCCATACAATATTTAAATGAACACAAGTATCGATAGTAATACATCTCAAAACAATATATAACATAATTAATGCATCATAACACATCACTGATAACTATTCCTAATGTCCTCATAAATATCATCAAAATTTGTTACCACTTTTCCATGTAAGGTATCTAAATGTAATGTATTACTCTCAAATAAATCATCTCTAGATCACAAGACTTCATAGCCACAATTTATCATGAAAACCTTTGTACCACGATTATCTTATATATTTTAAAGAATGATAACACATTTTACTGTTGGATTTTCAAACGTAATATGTTTCATCACATAATCTATGAAATAAGAAGAAAAAAAAATCATAAATCAAATTATAATAATGATGCTTGAATGTAAGATTCAAACTATTAAGGAAATGAAAGAATTCAATTTAAACTATTACTAACTACTCATATTTTTATTTGATAAAAAATTACAAGTCGACCCAAGTGATCGTATATCAAATATTGCTTAATTATAGTATGAGATAAAATTTCATTATTTATTTCTTTCCATAAATGAAATAAAATATTAGAATATAAATAATGCCAATTTTATGAAATTTTTGAAGGAATCATGACTAAGTCCACTAGTATCCAAATCTTCCAAGTAAACATTAATTTTTATAATGAATGAAAGATTGTATGTATCCATAATCATTCTTGCTGACATACTAGTTAAACCATAACGTAGACACTGAAATTTAATCAATAAATGCTTGTCAATTTCGTCCTTGACGTATTTACCTCGCTTGTTTATTTTATCAATCTAATAATCTCTAGTCTCTAATAAATCATTCAAAGTGTCTTAGTTATTTTATATATCTCCTAGACTTACCTATTTCATTTATATTCATCCCTATTTGGAATATACTTCATTGTCACTTTAGTTTTAATAGCATTTATTCCTATTAAATAAGAGTTCACTAGTCAGACAATAAAGCATTTGTTACTTTCCCAATATATAATGATTCCAATTCTTACATGCCTAAACAATAACATAAATCTCATGATCATATGTTTAGTAGTTCCCTACCGATGAAGTGAACATTTCGATGTGGTGGTAAACCCCATGACCATGTTGAATGAGGAATGATTCAAGTGTAAAGTAAGATACACCTATCTCAAGCTCTTATGGTTCTTAAAGTTTTTGTAAAACAAGTACTAGTGTGGAATATGTTTTAAATTTTAATTATTTGAATTATTTTTATTTTCAATCATTCTAGATAAAAAATTATTTAGCGCCACCTTGGGTAACTTGGTTTACAAGCCAAGTCACATGATAAAAATCGATTACAAATATACTATACAAATTTACTAATATTAGAAAGCTACAAATATATGTGAAAGTCTTTGGTTGTGACCACTATTAAATGACTTGAATCTTGATCAGGTTCACATGTACTCTTTTTTCATCTACTATGTATCCCAAATCATATATTTATGACATGGAAAATGAACATTTTCCATGTTTACATATAATTTATATTTTCATAATGTATTCAACACCTTCACAATATGGAATAAATGTTCATCCATTTTTTTTGAAGATAAATATGTTGTCAAGGAAGACTACAATAAATGAATTACTGAACATCCTTATAATACCATTCATCATCTACATTAATGTAGTTGGTTAATGTGTCAAATTTTATGGAATGAATAACCATGAAAATAAAACTTCGTTTGCCTTGAAGGCTATATATTTTACGAGATAATAAAATATTATGCTCATGTGAATATATTCATGTTTATATAGATAAAGGATAACATATGTGTTTCTAGAGAGAGAAAATAAGATTCAAACTCTACTTTGTAAGATTTTTTTCTTCCAAAGAAAGTAAGTAAAAATAACATTCAAATTTTAAAATATTTACATCATATATAGAGAGAAAAGATAATATATTTATTTTTTGTAACATTTACATCATCTAGTAATTGAGAATCCCATGCCACCTTTGTAACATTTACATCATATAGTAAACAAGAAAAAAATCAACTTTTTTAACATATCCAAAATACATTAAAGGAGAAGCATATTAAAGTTTTGTATCATTTTCATAAACTTGTAAATAATAAGCCCATTCAATTATTGTAATATTTACATCATCTAGTAAAGAAGTATATTCAAGTCTTGTAATAATTACTTAATATATATCATGATAAACATACATGAATTTGTTTTATTGATTTTTTGATGACAGAAGTTTAATCTAACTAAACAAAATATCATAGCAAATAAAAATAGATCTAATTCAAATAACATTCATCCTTGTATTTTACGTGCATACAAACCAACATTGAAAAACTAGGATTTTGAATTATATCATTAAAATATATGAGCTACTTATATTTTCTAAGCTCGCATGTTTTTATTTGAGTGTTTTTAATCCTAAGGATGATTGTGGAAATGCTGGATTTGGATTTTCAAGTGTCATTTTTAAATTAAACAATAGTTAAGACTCATATAATAGTGCATGGTACTCTTATTTAGAAACCTTCTATGATAAAACTACCAATTGGAGGTCTAAATAAATCTCATGTAAATGGACCTTAGTCTACCACAAACATGTGATGACAAGATGTGACTGATATTTGGCAGTTTATACCTAAAAAATGTAATAGAGTCCTAAACACAAATAAAACATAGATCAAATAGAAAAGGGTAAAACATGGTGATGTGGGAGTGGAAGAGTTGGCCTTAGAACCCCAATGTACTAAACATTTCCTTAATAAACCCAATGATATGGACCTCATGCCAAGGTAATTTTCCATCGAATGTGGAGTGTGTGTTTTTGAATCATGAAACATATGATTCTAAAGGGTCTTCACCTAGGCCTTCCTCTTATTCATAGCATGCAATCTATTTGTGGTCTGTGAATACTTCAAAAAAATGCAAAGATTGAGCTTGTTGTGTATTGATTTTCTTTATTATGATATTGCATAAAGATAAGTGTTAGATCCAAAATTATTTAGGAATACATTTAAACATAAGACTCCTAGTTTTTAACCTAAAAAAAAAATTCATTGAAACTAAATCAAACAAGTGTTAAACAACCATACAAGGAGACCCAAAAGAATGTTTCCCTAAAAAGAGTTCTAAAACATGGAGAGGATAGCAACATGGGAAACGTACCACAATGTAGGGCACTCCTATCCAATAGGATACTATTTTCCACAAGAAATATAATTGAAGAATGAACAAAAATAATAACAAGGATCCCCATGACTCAAAAAAAGAATGACATGGAAAACTAAGAGATCAAATTAGTGCAATCAATGCAAAATATTGATAAAAAAGACACATGACTGGGATGGTATGCGTAAATAATATTTTAATTCAGCATTAGCTTATTATAAAAAAAAATAACAAATGACATAATACTTATGTTTTATTGACCAAATTTAAATGTCTATAACAATAAGAGTGGTGTTAACAAGATGTTTATTCATAAATTGGTTTTTACTCCTATGAATGTTTATTTTAAAACATTAAATGTGATGAAGTGCATTAGTAAATTATAAATACAAAGTAATTTTATTTTTAAATAGATAATATCTATATTGTAAAACATGTAGCATGTGAGGAGTATGAGGATTCAAATTATCATTATAATCCTCTTGTGCAAAATATTTATTAAGAAGTTATTTTAAAGAATATGTAGGGGAGCTATGATCTTCTACTTCTAAAGTGGTATTTCTATTGTATTCCTCATTATATTCCACTTCATAATAAATCAAAGACACAAACATAACAAGAAGGTGAAAATCAAAATTTAAAAATAAAATAAGCCTTCAAAACCATTTAATTACTTAGTGACATAAAGAATTCTTATATTTGGGGCTCAATTTATACTAATTGAGTATAAATATTCAACCAATTATTTGGTTTCTTGAATGGAGGACATAATTATAATAAATCAATCTCCCTCAACCTAATTACAACCACATAAAGAGATTCAGGTCTAATTTTTTGTAATCAATTCCTTAATTGCACTAATTATTCAATTGGTTCAATTAGAGACACAACTATGGGTAATCATGGCCTACTACTATAATTTTGACTACATAAATAAAAATTTAGTTATTTTTTTTATTGAGTCCCCTATTCAACCAACTATTTTAATGGTTACATTATAAATGTAAAATTAGGGAGGCATTTTTTTTATAATTTAGTGTTTTCTAAGAACAGGCATTATTTTTTTTTGTGATGGGACTCATGAAAATGTTTTGGGTACAACTTATTATTTGTTTCTCAGTTGACTATGTCATCAATATCACTTTAAACCTAATCAACCCACATTGTTCCTCATTAATGCTAGGAAAACTTTACCACTTTATATTGTTACATTAAAAAATATCCTTATTTATGTTCTAAATTAGAAGGTATATAATTTTATCTCACCTTTCGACCATCTGGTCCAACCTACATGAAAAGTGTTTTATTCAACCCATAGATATTAAACACTATGAATTTTGAATAGTGTAATGTATGAATAATGATTATGTAATAATACCTAGAATATATATAAACACCTACTCTAATTCAATAAATAAGTTTGACATATATGAATAACATATAGGTTTCTAATCCGAATGGAATCCACTTTTTGTTGCAAGCTCAAAGACAACCTGGTGGTCTGGCACTATTGTAAAGAGGTTGGGATTAGCCCCTGTTTGGAGAGGCTCAATAGGTATGATGAAATCCTTTCTGAATAATTTGCTAGGTCCTAGAAAAACTAGTGAGTCTCTAAGGGGGAATTAGTTTTGAGATTTTAGAGAATATGATTGCTATGGATATATTCATGTCTACTGAGGGGATTAAACTGTAACATAAAACTAAAATTGTGGACCTTTATAGTCAAAAGCTCTTTCTTGTATAAGATAAATAACTTGTACCCTATCCAAGTGGATTTGATCTAGCCAAGCTGCCTAAGCCTTGGGACAACATGCGTTTTCTCCTCATGAAGTATTTCACCCTGGAGGGGTGCTTCACTAGGTTTTACAACTATCATCTTTCCCTTCTGAATCATTTTAGGTGAAATGTACACATTAGCTTTCCTTTTTACCTAATTTCTTCTCTTGAGCATTCTATCCTTATATTTAGAGCTAAATTGGCTAAAAATCTTGCTAAGAAACATATCCCCCTTCATCAGGGCCTTATCTTCTATCTTTAAAATTTCCATCTTGCCCTTGAGCTTTCTAAGGCAATTCATATTATTAGGGGAGAAATTTCTTCTAACCCTTTTGCCACCACTGGTGTCGAATAGCCATGCCCTTCTCTTGTTTCTACTAAGATGAAATAAGTTTCCTTTTCTACTCTTGAGGAGATTCCCATAGATTCTCCAAGCTCTACTATGAGTACGAAGTGCAAGAAGAGAAAGACATATACTGGTGAAGCGAGCAATGTGGGGGCTACTGGGGGGACCTCAAAAAATCCCTATAGGATCCCTGTGGGATAAGGTATCAAGTCTCATTCATCTACTAAGGCTATTAAAGAGGGTTTTTCCTCATAAGTTAGGTGGTCAGGGTGAATTGCTGGCAAACCTACTCTCAAGACTAAGCTTATTGACTACTCTGAGAGCACCTCTAATGAATCCACTTAGGGTGATGAGGCCAAGGACATGGATGTTCAAGAAATCTCTTAAGGATGATGAGGGTAAGCATGAGACTAAATAATTAGAAGCTAATGATGAGGATGATGTTGATCCTATGGAAAATGCTAGCAAAGTGGATAAGATGTTTGTGGAAGAAGCTGATGATGAAACATAAACTGATGTTGGCTTGATATCAGAAATTGTAGTCCTAAGGGGTCATATTTAGAAACTGTAGTAGAACCTTTCTACTGTGATCTAGAATTCTATTTTCCTTAACATTTATGTGCTAGAGGACATGGGTGATGATGTTACTACTGACATTGAGGATAACCCTATGAATTTTGATGTTCTTATTAAATCCATGTTTAAGTAAGGAGAGAATCTACCTCCTTAGTTTTTGCTTCTATTTTGATGATTCTTTGCTACTTTGTTATAACTATCTTAGCTGATTGTAGCTATTTTTGATGGGTTAATAGACTATGATGTTTCTATTTTGAGGCACTTTTTGTGCTGATGGCCTCTATGGCTTTTCTACTTTTTGTAAGGTTTTGGCCCCTTGTTTAGCCACCTTATTTTATCAAAAACATATATGTTTCAAATAATTGATAATTAATAGCTCAAACAAGTCAATGAAAAATAAAATGTAAATATATATTATCAAAAAAGTAATAAAATTTACCACAGTGTTTGCTTAAATGCCTATGAAAAAAGGAAAATCTCTTCCCTCTTACTAATTATGTAATGGATGGAAATTGGTACAAAAATTCAATAAATCTAGCATCCTACAAGTTTAGTAAGAATTAAAAATCCACCTTTGCTCACAAGAATCTACGTAGTATGTAAAAATATAATGATATGATCATGTAGGCAAAATTAAAATGATAACATGATAAAAATATATTGAACTTTCTAATTTTAATATTACAATATGTGTTGTATCATATTCCATTATTGGTATTCCATTAGTTATATTTGTTATGATATTAACTAAGGATATGCTTTTTTGTGTGTTTCCCTTTCTCTAATGATGTTACCTCTATTTATATGGATATGAATTACCTTCATAATAAAATATAATAAAACATTTATGCTTGTCAATTAGACTTACTATTAACTCATTCTTATATTTCACTTAACCTAGATCAAGTTCACTCAATGTATAATAAATTAATCATTGAAATACAATGAACAATGTTCATGCCCCCATCATGATCTTAGTTTCAACAAATATGATGCGTAACTATAACCTTTTTTCATTCAACTTCTAAATAAACTAGTTTGTATGTGCATAAACCATTATCATGTCACCTGAATATGTATAAATTAATATAGAATGATATGCATATATATGTTAAATATGATAATATGTATCTCAAATGTATGTTTATTTGAAAATCTATAATACTTGATCTATTCAATTGTGTAAATATGACCATGCATATGAACCAACATGCATATGAATCTATACTTAGTTCTCTAAAAATTTAGTTGTATATGAGGTTGAGAGATACTTTCCTATTGATAGAAGAAGTATCTATCTATATTTACCTCTGGAATATGCCTAGTAATATATACTAAGGTTTCAATATATGTAATGTAAATGCACTCATATGATATCTAACCCATTTTAAATCTTTAAAATTTGTGTTCTATTTCAAAACTACGAGTTTCTACTCATGGATGCTTATTTATCTATGCAATCCTACTATAACTCCCTAATTTTGATATGAGATATGAATCCTAAGAGTATCTCATCCAAAAAAATTGTCAATTGTGTGATTTCATGTATAAAGATAACATCATGTATGATCATGTAGAGAGTATGCCATCATAATAATGTATATGTCAATGAATGCATATATATATATATATATATATATATATATATATATATATATATATATATATATATATATATATATATATATATATATATATATATATATTAGTGGTAACCATAA